>JAAGWQ010000001.1:0-191889 GCA_013396295.1 Fusarium heterosporum | reverse complement strand
TAATATATTATTTATTTAATTTTTTAATAAGTAAACATATTTCTTAATTTATATTATTTCACTTAATAAAAGTCCTTTTTTAAATTTTAACTCAAATACTTTTTATTTCTCGTCGTCTATTTTTCTATTTTACTTAAAATTTTAAAAAAAGTAGTTAATTCCTGTCTAGATTATATATTAGCTAGAATCTACCTGTTAACGATTATAATTATAATCATAGACTGCACGTCCTGTCAACTTCGCCCGATATCCGAGTGGTAGAATCCACAAACATATTAAATTCAGAGGCGGATTTTAGGGCACATTAGCATAATTCAATTTCTCTATAGCTCAGATTTCGAAAACGTTTTGGTCACAGCATGTATCAAGCAGTCTTTAGAGTCTGAGATTTTCAACCTTCGCCAATATGCACATCCAGCAAAGACCAACCATTGATGTAGAGTCGACGCTCGCGTCTCTTACTCTTGCCGACAAGATCTCTCTCCTATCAGGTCAGTATTCAAAGCCTCTGCAGTATCCCTTGACGCACTGACATTAGGAAGGATCAGACTTTTGGCACTCTGCCGCTATTCCATCTCATGGCATCGCTCCTATCAAATGTACCGACGGTCCTAATGGTGCTCGTGGCAGTCGGTTCTTCAATCCAGTACCAGCACTATGTATACCCTGCGGAACCGGTCTTGGTGCAACAAGGAATCCGGAGCTTCTCTATGCGGCAGGGCAACTTCTCTCTCGCGAATGCGAAGCTAAAGGCGCCCATGTGTGGTTAGGCCCGACGGTCAACCTTGTTAGAGGCCCCCTCAATGGTCGAAGATTTGAGAGTTTCTCCGAAGATCCCCATCTGAGTGGAGTGCTGGCCACGGCTATCGTGAGGGGAGTACAGAGCCGAGGTACAGCGGCGGCATTAAAGCATTTTGTTGCAAATGATCAAGAAACCGCCAAAATGTCAGTCGATATCTGCATGTCACAGAGAGCACTGAGAGAAGTTTATCTCAAACCTTTCCAGATGGCAGTTAGAGATGCCAAACCAAAGGTTATCATGGCTTCATATAACAAAGTTAATGGAGCTCATGTCTCTGAGAGCAGAAAGCTTTTGCGAGACATCCTGCGAGGAGAATGGGAATATGATGGACTGGTAATGAGTGACTGGTAAAGGTTATGCTCCGCTTTCTAATGTCCAAGACTAATAATACCAGGTATGGTACATATGGCTGTACTGATGCACTCAACGCTGGTGTGGATATTGAGATGCCTGGGTCTTCCAGGCATCGTGCAGACAAAGCATTAGTAGCGGTCGTCTCGGGGAAAAGTTTGCAGAAAGACAGTAGACGAACGAGCAAAGAAAGTCCTTGAACTTGTGAACAACACGGCGGCAGCACGAGTATTAACAAAAGAGACGGCTCGAGACTCACCAGATGATCGAGCTCTCAACGGGCGGCTAGCTACGGAAAGTGTCGTTCTTCTCAAGAACTCAAGTAATTTCCTACCTCTTCAAGCTCAAGAGTGCGAGGATGTTGCTGTCATTGGACCAAATGCCAAACTTGCCGCTGTATATGGCGGGGGGAGTGCAAACCTTCGGCTGTACTATACAAGCTCTGTGTTCCAAGGGATTCGAGACCAGTTGCTCTCGAATGCGACGATTCACTTCGAGCCTGGCGTTTTCGGACACATTCTGCTTCCATACTCCACTGGCGATTATGTGACTGATGAAAATGGTAACACAGGCGTCTCAGTCTCTTTCTACAATGGACCGGAGTCTGTTCAGAACAGAAAAGCATTCGACCGTCAAAGCATACCAGACACGACTTATCAATTAATAAACTACAATCACCCCGATAAAAACACAACATTCTACGTGTCAATGAGAGCCAACTTTCAGCCCGACATGGAAGGATTGTATGAATTTGGTCTTGCTAGCTATGGTATCTCAAAAACGTATATCGACGATCACCTTGTCATTGATAACGAGACGGTCCAAAGCCAAGCTGGCATGTTCTTTGGGCATGGATCTACAGAAGTCCGTGGGACGTATAAGATGGAGACAAACAAAATATATCGCCTACGAGTAGAAGCTGGTAGTGTCCACGTCAAGGACCAGTGGCGGTTCATTCCCGGAGGAGCCTGTCGTCTCGGCGGCTGTCTCAAGCTTGAGCCAGCCAAAGGTATCAGAAATGCAGTCGCTGTGGCAAAGAAGTGTAAGCACACTTTCGTTGTTGTTGGCCTCAATGCAGATTTGGAAAAGGAGGGTAAAGATAGAGAGTCAATGAACTTGCCACCTTACGTTGACGACCTTGTATCAGCCGTTCTGGAGGCCCAACCTAACGCCATCGTGGTAACTCAAGCTGGAAACCCCATTGAAATGCCATGGCGTGATCAGGCGAAGACTATCATCCATAGTTGGTATGACGGAAACGAGGCAGGCAATGCTGTTGCTGATGTGGTATTTGGCAAGGTCAATCCGAGTTGAAAGCTTCCAATGACCTTCCCGAGCCAACTTCGAGATGGGACAAGCTTCTTGAGCTTTGGTAGCGATAATGGCCGGATTTATTATGCTGAAGATGTGTTTGTTGGTCACTGCTGGTTTGAAGCCCGGGGGATCGAAGTGGCCTTTCCATTTCGGTAAGTCATCACCCCGACGGTTCGCCATTCACTTACCAACGATTCCAAGTCACGGGCTTAGCTACACTACTTTTTCCACGTCTGGAATCAAGATCACGGAAAGGGATGTACTAGTTGCTGTCAAAAATACAGGCCATATGGCTGGTGCGGAGGTGCTTATGCTGTTCGTCTCCTTTGACACGTCCCAGTCGGGTAAGAAGTCGCGATTTCTACGGCCTGTTCGCGCACTCGTCGGGTTCCAAAAGGTCTTCTTCGAGCCAGGCCAAGAAGCTTCCGTGGTTATGACTCTAGATAAATATAGCACCGCGGTGTGGGATGAGATAGCGGGTAGTTGGTTGTCTGAAGCGGGGACATACACAGCTTCGGTCATGAGCTCCAGCGGAAGTTTAGAAGCCAGATTTTTCGTGGAAAGGGACATACATTGGAACGGAGCATAGGTCAACTGGGGCAAGATTCAATTCTGACCTGTTTAGGTAAAGGATGAGCAGTATCGTGACCAAAACTTCTCGTCAAGACTTTTGAGAAGCATGACCATATCACCAATAGTATGACCTCGGAGGTCATTAAAGGGCGTCTGCCTCCGGCATTGTCCAATCCCCACCATATAGAGGCCAAAATGAGTCCATAAACACATCCGGTTGCCCAGACCCATACTGACCGTGAAGCCCGACGGCCACAAGGTCATCTGCTGGTTGGTCTGCTTTCCCGAAATACCCGCCAAAGTCAATTGCCTCCGAGTCCATTGTTGCAAGCGGATGAGACGCAACATCGATAGGAACAAAGTCTGAGCCAGCCGTCGTTGTGATTCCTGTTGTGGCGACACCTGATGGGCTAGAGAAGGCAACATGAGTAGTTGATGCTACCCGAGCCTCGGATATGTCGCCTTGCTCTCCCTGTTGAAAGTGCAAACTCTGAATGACATCTGTGGTGCTGTGCTTGGAGAAAACTTCCCTTACTTCAGCGTTGCCTTCAGCTTCTTGAGGGGTTTGTGAAACTCTGTTGCTTTCGGTTTCTTCCTCTTCCCAGATTGACGGGCACGCATACGGCCCATCCCGGTTCCTCTGTGCGTCATTGACCAAGTCTCTTATCCCCTTCAATAAAATTGCTGTTGTGGGAAGAAGCGCTGCTTGATCTTCAAGGGCCTCGGCACAAGCGGTCAGTCGAGCTACCAAGCCACTCTGGGGCATTTCACCCATGGGATACTGTCCCAGTCTTGAGATGATTCTTGCAGAGTGAAAGGCGCACATGGCCATGGACGAATCGCTGATTAGTTCAGAGCCTCCTACAGCTTTTGGAATCTCAAGAACCTTGGAAACGGAGACAGCATGGAAGAGGCACTTTTCACGGCAAGACGCTGTAAACTCGGGCGACATCTGTAGTATTTCGGAAGCGGGGAGACCTTCTCGGAAACCGGGGATAGTGAAACGAAAAAGATCACAGTGTATTTGATGCCACCAAGCATGTAGCATTATGAATGGTGTGCGAGAGGGCGAGAATGCGCGCAAAGAGAATGCTGTGGGATTCAGATGATAGCGAGCTGGAAGTAGATCGGAAAATTGGCGCAGCTCGTTTTCGATGGATTCAACATCTACTAGACATTCTTCAATAGGTTTTCGGTGGTTGGTAATGGTCAGAGTAAGCCTACGAGAGTCAGCTGGTATACCTAGAGAGGGTTACAATATTGTTACCTTTGTGTACGATTGCGGATGTCCAGCACTCGGATGCAGTAGCCCAGAAGGCCCATAGCAGTTGTATCAGGATGTAACGTCGAATGCAGTGATTCAGTGGTTACTGGTATGTCCATGGAAAAGGACTTTTCGTTACACGGCAATCGGATATGAAGAGTCTCAGTAGTGCAAGCAGTGAACTCGACCTTTCCACTTGAGTACAGCGTGTCCATGACGTAGATGGACCACATCAATCGTCGCCGACGCTCTCGCACTAGAAACCTGTGTCGAGTATCCTCATGATTAAGACGAAGAATATAAGCAAGTCGTGAAGCCAGTGCCATAGACACAAGCATCTTACTGACGCGTTGAGAGAGGTAATGATCTAGTGTGATAAGTAGCCATGCTTCTATGTCTGATATTTTTGGCCGAGCGAGTTGCTGCAGGAGATGTGACTCTGCTTCCTGAATCCATTTTCTTGCCGAATTGGTGTGAACGGAGCTGCCCGGATGTATGAAACGAGACGTGATACCACATATGGCTGATAGAAGACATGGGTTGATCTCGTTCTTAGACCATGATTGCAGAAGGGTTGCTCTGTGGAGGAATCCGTAACATGGAATTGGGTGGATGAGATCAAAGTAGGCGTCGATGTGTTGTTTTACCGTATTTTTGGTTATTCCGAGCTCCCTGATGACGATGAGACATGTCTGCAAAGAGATTGGCTGTGGTCAAGACTTACAGTGGTGATCGCTGAGGCATCGGCAGTGGCATTGATGCTGATGACCCAGTCGGCTGTACGTGGGTCTGCGATGATGTACTTCTGATGTACCCTGGGTCTCCAGCTGGCGATGCAGACCCAGATACTCTAGACGCTCCAAGATGAGGCGTGGGCCTCGAATCATTTGCCCGGAACTTTGAGGGTGCCGGGTAGTGACAATCAGTGGCACGACCCAAGCAACGCGAACATGCCGGTCTTTTCCCAGAACATTTCAGTTTGCGATCCCTGCAGGGAATACACGCTCGCAATACTCGTCGCCTCTCCAATACCTCCAAATCTCCGTTCTCTTGCAAAGGCAATGATGATAGAGAGCATGCAAATTGGAGTCGCTTGCAATTGCCACAGCCTTGAGGATCTCCGTCGCACCCTACCTACAGTGCCAACATTAGTAAGCACACAAAAGATAACTCAGGTTAGGAAAATGCCTACCTTACGGTTCCGACATTGAGCGCATATTTCCCATGTCTTGCGGATGCGCGTAGGAGATGCATTTCTCGAATTAACCATTGTCGCTTGCATCCGGCAATTCCGAAGGAAGGCTTCAAGAATGGTCAAAAATGGAAGTCGGGCGGAGAAGGAGAAGAAGAAGAAATTTAATCCGAACCCTAGCTAGTGTCGCCCGCATCTTTTCCCCCCGTGTTCCGAGACTGGTAGCACACTAACTGAAATTGACGTTCCACTTACCCCGGACCCTGATCTTGCATCCGTGGTGAGATTAGGAGAGCTACTGAGCTAAGTAGTCTGTACATCGTGGTCTCAAACGCGTTGACCTTGTCATTGATGTTACTCGCGATACTCAGATCTTGAAGGGTAATGCACCATCGTGGGGTTAACTTGACTGGGTCTATCTAAAACGTTACCACGGCCTCAATTGCATGGTGAACCTGAAACCATCCGAGCGATATTTACCATACAGCGGGCGAGTGAACCCTCCAACACATCCATCGACAAACCTTTGTGACATTGCATTAGCACTATGTTGTCCAACAATAGAATCCTGCAACACTTCAATCGCCACCTTGGCATTGCCTTCGCCGTTATAGCCATCTCGACATTCAACTACGGGTTTGACAATGCAGCCTACAACAATACCCAAGCCATGGAGGCTTTCCAGGCCCAATTTGGCGAGTGGGATGCCAACGCTAGGAAGTACAGTATCCCTCCTTCGTGGCTCGCTTTGTTCAATAGCTTGAACTATATCGGTTTCGGTGCCGGTGTCATCATCGGTAGTCTGGTTAGTGAGCGTTGGGGTCGAAGATGGTGTATGTTTGGCATGAGTGCTTGGGCATTGGTCCCTGCCATCATGGCCGTGACGTCTGTCACCAAGCGTCAAATTATGGCCACCAGAATTCTCAACTGTAAGATTTGTTGCACCTCGGCGGGTCTATTCAGCTGACGTTAGATCAGACATCTATATTGGCATGGAGCTTGCTGTTGTCCCCGTCTACCAGTCCGAGATTATGCCGCGCGAAATCCGCGGGTTTGCTGTTGGCTCATACCAGTTTAGCTTGATGGTAGAGCCCCCGTCGTCAACGTTATTCGTCTCAGTATCTAACGAAGGCACCAGTCCGGCACCCTCATCGTCGCATGCGTCTGTAGAGGCACAAGCACTCTATCGGGTAACCTCTCATTTCGAATCCCGTTCGGTCTCTTCTTCATCATCCCTGTCTTCGTCATGTGTGCCATCTTCTTCATTCCAGAGGTACACCACCTACTATCATCGTCTGACCCCTAAGCTAACCAATTAGTCTCCACGGTGGTTACTCACCAAAGATCGAACCAAAGAAGCACGAGCGGCGCTTGGAAAACTACGACAAGGAAAACAAACCGAGGCCGATATCGACGAGCAGTTTGTCGCCCTACAATACGCGCTGAAAAATGAGCCAGAGCAGGGAAATTATTTCGAGCTCTTCCAGGGAAAGAATCTTACGAGGACTGGGATTGTTGTCGCTATGAACTTTTTCCAGCAGGCAACTGGTCAGGCGTTTGCCTCGACGTATGGTACAATATTCATTCGCGATATTGGAACCGTCAACCCGTTTACAATGACCATTGTCAATGCAGTTGTCAACCTCTGCTCTGCGTTTGCTGGTCTCTATCTTGTTGATCGCGCTGGTCGCCGGTAAGTGCTGTTCATTTGCCGTTTGGAAATATTGCTGATTTAAAGCAGCCCTCTATTGCTGACTAGTGCTGGGTGGATGTTCGCAGCAATCATCACCATGGGTGCCCTGGGAACTGTATCCAATCCATCCTTTGGTGTCAAATCCGGCATTATCGCTATGCTCACGCTATTCGGATCTGGATTTACATTCGCATTTGCACCTCTCAACTATGTCATCACTACGGAAATCCCTGCTCTCCGTCTTCGAGATGCCTCACAGCGAACTGCCTCTATAGTTAACGTCGCTGCCAACTTCCTTGTCAGCTTCAGCATTCCCTATATGCTCTACGACCAGTACGGTGGTCTGGGATCCAAGGTTGGGTTTGTCTTCGCGGGTATCCTTGCATTGGCCGTCGTCTTTGTTGTCTTTTGTATTCCGGAATGCAAAGGTAAATCACTTGAGCAGATTGATCGAATGTTCAATGAAGGTATTCCCCTTCGCAAGTTTGGCAAGCACAAGCCCGAGGAGATGATAGGTGACATGGAGAAAATGGAAGAGGAGGGTGGAAAGGCAACCGGTTCCATTGTGGCGAATCATCGGGAACAGTCATAGTGCTGACTTAGTAACACACAACATTTGGATATGTCTTAAATTACTTTGTTAGGATTTATACTTGGTCTTATACATTAGTGTTCGACCGCCCTCATATTGATTGTGCTTATCAATCTCTGTCAGGTAGTGATTATGCATTAGTCCTGGACATGAAGGAAATGAGAGGACTAGCAATGTATAAAAGAACATGATGTTGTGAGCTTTCTAGTCAGGCAGACTATCAAACACATCACTAGGAATGTTGTTAATGCTCGCAGAAGTTCCATTCCTGTCTCAAACCATCCTGTTCCTGCTCTTGCATCCAGCTCCTCTCATCCATTAGCTGTAGCCGTAGCTCCTTAGCTTCTTTCAATCCCATAGGCCAGTCCATAGAGTCGACCTTATCGTTGGCGTGGGAGCTATCATGCACCACCTCGCCAGCCTGTAAATGGTTTATCCCACCAATGCTTCTGCTGTGGTGGAACATTTGAAGTACTTATGATTGGTATAGACGGATCAACTAGGAAGAGGGCAAGGATCTTTCTGTAGCCTGGCTTCGTCTTGTCGACCAACTGGAAAGGTGAGACACGATGCTGTACGAGATTTGGGAAGAAAATTGCTCTTCCCTTTTTGGTGTGCACAGAGCCAATATTTTGCTGCCGATCTCCATCTTTCTCAATGGCAAATGTTCGATAAATTGGATCATGGTTGTATTGTTCATAATCCACATCTTCCGACAGATCTTTGGTCGTAGTCCGGAAACTAAGGGAACAGTCGGTGATGTTATCGCTGTCGTAGTAGTATAGCGCTGTACTGACAATGTGCTCATTGAGCTGGCCTTCGGTATGCCACGAACCACCGTCGTAAGTGGGATTTTCTGGTGTTAAGTGGATATTGGACAGCTTGACGATGACTTGGATCTGCTTCTTACCGTTAAAGAACCCAGAGGTTTTGACATCGTCTGGTGTGATCTTGACATAACTAGCCGCGCCTGGGTCCGCGTCAGGAACATTGACGCGGTGTGTCGACTTGAACCACGCTTCGTCTAGTTTTCGTCGCTGCGATCCCTTGAAATAGACCAGCTCCTGGTCAGAATCATCCTGATCTGAACCTTCTTCATCGCTTGAATGCTCGGATGAATCAGACATGTCTGAGTCTTCATCCGTATCTTCATCAGACCAGCGACCTCGATCCTCGTATTCCTCACCCCCAGGTTCATAGGCATGCCGAGTTGCTTCATCATCACCCAGAGGACGATACCATGGCCTGCAACCACAATCAACATCCTCTCCTGCCTGACAATCTAGTATTGCCTCTTCCGCCTGAAGTCGCTGCACTGCAAAGTTATCTTCCCAGCGATACAGCGTGTCCCAGGCCGGCAAGGACTCCCTGATAAAGGTCTCGATGATAGGATACAAATGTGCCTGTTGCTGAGGGTGAAGGTTGTTGATGTAGCTCGCGATCTGCACGCCACCTGTGATGGGGTCCAGCGCTACATCGCAAGGAAGCCACTGAAACCTGTTGGATAATACGGGGAAGCCTTGGCCGCAGAACCCCCCTTTGCTGTAGCGGTAGCAATCATCATCTGCAGGCGCACAGATCATGACGGGCTCTCCTTCATAATTGAAAGCATCCTGCAAACCAATGACATGGCTTAAAAGGATTCTGGATCGGCCATAGACTAAAGGCCAAAGAGAAGGATGAACGAGATCGAGAACCTGCCCACGACTTCTGGGATGCCAGTCCTTTTTCTCTGGTACTACGTCTTCCAATACCTTGACCGCTTCTTGAAGAGACCTGGCTGGTTCGGCTGTCATGATAGTATCGGATTTGAGCACAGCCACTGAATAGTCGTATACAGGAATGAGACCAGTCTTTTCGTAGAGTTCTGCTTTGACTCGTAATTCCTGGATACACTGATCGCGGTTATTAGCGCCGTTGCATAAAATAAGTTGTTTTCGACTTACAGCGTCAGCCATGGCCGAGGTAAAGTCTGCATGTTTGAGGTAGGACTTCCAGTCCATCGCCAAAACTTCCTTTTTCCACCTTGCCACGATTTCCTCATCGTTGATCTTTAACCACCATCGAGGCTTATCAGTCAATTCGTCCATAAATTTAAGCATACAGCATTCACGGATAAGAAGAGCAGGAGCCTCCCAACCGTCACCACAATCGTCGTTTAAAAACAGCAAGGGGAATCGATCTGCTTCGTCTGGCATATAACCTAGCGGTAGACCAAAACCTGGTTTGCGGACTATGAGATCATCTTCCTGCACCAGAAAAAATAATTGATGTTAGCAATTGAGCCTGTCAACAAAGATTGAGAGGTTACTTGCCGTATATGATAGCTTCAAGGTCTCGGGGGATTGGCCGCAGTGCGCGAACTTCGCTTGCTTGATAAGCAAAGCCAGCGTCTGTAAGGAAAAGACGTTGAGATCGAGATTGTTATTTTTGGTTATCCAATGTTTTGCTTCCAGAGGGGTCGGGTCATTGGCCCCCACCCATTGCCCAAAAGCTTCCCACTGCTCTTTTGTTAGGCTGCTAACGACGCTGTCGTCCCACAGGAGGCTTTTTTCCACAGCTGTCAAGTTTGGGCCTTGAGGATATGGTGGCATTTTTGCAGTAAAGGCAGAAAGAGTGCAGTATGATATTACAAGTCGTTCATTTTGGTACCTCTGCTTTATATTTCCTGAAAAGATTCACGGTCCATCTTGTTCCCCACAGCTGTCGACTTCAGGAGTGGACTTTGTAGCAAGTGTCATCGGTCCGCTACTTTCTAGACCACTGAAAAGACTCAACTCTGGCTTGTTGCCTAGACACTAATTTAAAACAAACCTTAAACTAACTAGGGCAGTTTGATTCTAGAACTTGATTGGTCAAAGTTGGCACGGGGCACGTGCTGGGGATCATTTTGCGAACGAAGTCAATGCCCACATCTCAGCCTCGTCCCCGAGAAAGTAGGCGTCCTCAAGGAATTCTTCATCTCTGGCGCATACGAGTCACCTTCGATGTTTGACCGTGGAGGATCATGTCATTGTTCTTGATCTGGAATGTCAATCGATCGACGTTGTAATGGTATCTTGTTAGCGTCTTGGTGGTACTTGGCCTGGTTGTCAGTGTGGTCGTTATCCTGAAACACGTAAAAATGCGCAATTCTATAAAGTTTACTCCTCGATATCGCTCTTGCAAATAGCTTCGTTTTACAAAATAGAGAACTTGTATGATAATGACTTCTCTTGGAAAGATAATAGAGATCATTATAGACATTAAAATAGTTGATAGATACAATTACTAAATTAAGGTTTTAATAGATTCGCTATCTGAAAACCCTCACCAGCGGGACACATCCACAAGCCACTAAGGCTTATACATTATCAACGCTGTGTAATGCAGGACGGTGTTTTCATAACCAGGGCCGAAACACGAGCTGGATCAATATCGGACGTCTGGGTAGTAAGTTATCCGAGAAACTCGTCTTAAGATGTGCTGAGGTGTAAATCATAATCGGACCCTCTATTTCACCCACACGAAGTTTTGGCCTGATCGAGGAGTGCAAGGTCGCGAAGTCATCCTAGGCTTCAACGTGCAAGGGCCATTATACTTCGTACTATTATAGGCAATGATATTCAATTACAAAGTTCTTTTGTTAAATAGGTTAAACCCCATGGCAAGTTGTCAAATGATAGAGTACCGTCTTCTAATCCACTGAAGACTTTCTCGTATATATTTGCCACCTCCCAACTATCCCAAACTCCTTCGCGTCTATTCATAGATTTTAGTGTCGTTATCGATCGACTACGTATTTCGGCGTCTGTACATGAAGCGCAGATCGTAGAAAGCTCGCGAACTAGATGACCGTCAAAGGCAAAGACCGGCCGGGTTTGTGATTGCTCCAGAGCGACAATATGATCGATCTTGCTGAGTATTTCTTGATAGTCGCTCTTAGTGAACCCTGTGTCCTGAGGGTTCGTGTTAAGAAAAGCTGACCATGTTGTCTGATACAATGATAACACTGCCAAACGACGTTTCTCTTGAGTTCCAGAAAGAGTCATCTGGGCAGACGTAACAAAGAGTTGCATCTTTGAATTCCAAGATAGGAATAGGGGTTTTATTAGATCCAGGGCATGAATGAAAGAATCGGTAGTCGATTTTGTATAGCTCTTGTAGCCAGCTTCCTGATTGTCGTTGAGTAGGCTTTCGCTACCAAACAGGCAGTTATCGAAGAATGCGTTCAAGGCCGATAGCGAGTCTTCAGCCTGCGCAATATCCAAGAAAGGCGTCTTGGGATTCCCCATTTCTATCTGTGGTAGGTATTGAATCACATTGGAAAAAGAGGTGTCTCCGGTGAAAGCACCGATACTGTTTCCGAGAGATGAGAACATTGCGGCTAATTGATTCAGAAGTCCATTATTCTGGTCCCCACGTTGATAATTCGTTCCGTCGGGTGATTGTTGCGGCGATTGAATAGCACGTAATGACTGGAGGAGTTGTTGACCGGCGTGAAGATGGCGCACCGAGTCAGCGTACCGGCGGTGTAAGTTCTCGATGCATATAAATATCGTACAACATAGTAATGCGGTTTGTATGTTTGCAGGAGAATTCTCTGCCATCACTGGTTGTATTACAGCAATAGCCTCGCTGTATTTGACATTCGCTTGATACTCGTAGTCAACGGAATGACCTAAGTTGGTCAGGTTCCCTGGATACGAAGCCATGAACCGCTGATGAGAGGCCCCAAGCGCACACAGCGCGTGCTTAATGGCAGTGTTTGAACATGATAGTGGTAGTATGATGTGGTACCAGAACTCTCTTGAACCATCAATCATCTCAAGGTCAGGAATTACCCATTCTCTCGTATGGTAATAAAGAGCCTTATCAGCGGTATTGACCAGGACTCCACCAGTCAGAGATGGGCGTAATGACGAACTGGGCCCGCTGGTCATTTGATCGGACTCTGGATGCATAGATAACTCACAGGATGAAGTGCCGCCGACATAAAACAGCTCTGGGCTACTCTGAGAGTACCCATCGCAGGTCCATTTGTCTCTCAGGCAACGAAGGCAGGACGGCTTTGCTTCATCGCATTTCAAGTGACGACGCCTGCAACTCTAGATTAGTCTCACAGCTCATGCCATTCGCTATGATCCGAGCAACTGACTTGCTATATTATAAATCAGCCTAAGTTTCTCCAAATGACTTGAGGTCTTGGAGACTCACCAAGTTTTGCAGCCTGTTCTGACTTTGGGGACCTTGGCCCTGGTTCGCTTCTTTCGTGGTTGATCTTGAGGTTGTGTCGTGGCCATGGTGATCCATTTGTTACGAGAGGGCTAATTAGAGCTACATCTTAGGGAGCCTGGTTCAACTTATAACATCATCAGTATAAATAGGGCTGTGCTAGCTCGTGATGGCCGACTCGTCCAAGCGTTTGCTGGACCCCATGCTCAAGGGATCACCGTAGCCCGCCAGCTCATTGGTACTGCCGTAACTCGATCCACTGTGGGACTTTGTTTCATGTCGCCAACTCAGCCGAGAAGCGGAATGGGTTTAAGCGACTTTTCCTTTCTAGTGATAGAAATCTCGTATTCCGGAAGGATCTAGGCTCGTATCGGCAAGTGTCAAGTGGCGACTTACCATATTCGCACTAAAGCAAGTTTGAAGTGACATTCTCCTCTTAATTTATCCCCGTGCTAATTATCTACCTCAGGTCTACAGGGCTAGCCAGCTCCGTTGATATGGAACTTCACTTCGTCCCATGATGAGGCGGCGTAATAGAGTGCGGAAAGTTTTCCCAAGTGGCTATCCCTGCAGGTTTAGAATATGCTTGGAAATAGCAGTGGAACTAGTTAACATTTGGATTTATTACGACAATGGTGGAGCTATCGGCACAACCCTCAACGGCCAAATCATGGGGGCCCATTGCAGATACTCTCACGTTTCGTAGGATCGCAGTGCAACTGTTATATATAGTCAGATACTACTGGCGAACAAGAATGGAAAATCAACATTCATCATGCTTCAGCTCAAAAGACTACCGTGGTCAACCGCGACGGTTGCTTTGAAGACGGTCGTTGTTTTATTAGCTATTCTTCTTTGCTACCAAGCCATTACATTCTACGGTGACTGGAGCTTGCCAAATTCTTTCAGTTACGGCACCAGGCATGATCCAGTTTCTCTTGTTCATCCTCACGGTGGAAACCAATGCTTGCCTTCCCTGAACTCCTCCCTCCTGCAAGAAGCAAACGCTATACGGAACGCATGCCAGTATATGCCTCCATACCCATCCTCAGATGTGCGAATCGGAAGAGTCACTGCACACTTTGGCGGTGTTCAAGAACACTATCAAAAGGCATTGCGTACACATGTGTTGCACAGCATGATCCATGGCAACGATCTGGACATTATGTGTGCTCCGGTGGTTGATTCACTCTGGAACAAACCTGCCTTCATCCTGTCCCTCCTCTTGGATGAGATGGTGAAGCCTGCCCAAGAACGTTTAGAATGGCTATTCTGGGTTGACCGCGATACCCTGATCCTCGATCAATGTCGCCCTTTATCGAGCTTTCTATCACCTCACGACATTGATGACTCTGACGAAATCGAAGATGCAGATGACTCGGAATCCGGGCGACAAGACGATACAAAGTACGACGATATACATCTCCTGGCAACCAATGACTGGAACGGCCTTAACAATGGCGTCTTCTTCGTCCGGGTCAACCAGTGGGCAATCGAGCTCTTTAGCGACATTGCTGCATTCCGGTATTACAGACCCAATACCTCACTTCCCTTCACTGAACAAAGTGCCATGGAAATTTTGATGAATGAACCAAAGTTCAAAGCCAACGTTCGACTTGTTCCTCAAGAATGGTTCAATACATATCCTAAAGGGTCGGCCACTGACTTTGTGAGAAAGGCGGACGAGGATGGCTTAAAGGACTATCATGCAAGACGAGGGGACTTCCTCCTACATTTTGCCGGTCGGGGTGGAAGAGATGAGCTGATCGCTGAGTGGACCGAGATGTTGGAAGGTACTAGAAGTATATGGCCCAAGAACGAGGTTCAAAGGAATGCAACAACGAGTGTTAGGGGTTTTTGGTCTGGCCTCTGAGCTGCTAGAGCAGCAGCAACCTGTGAAAGTATTTATCACCGTATATAACTTGTTCTACCGCCGAGTAATATAAGTGATAATTCGATGGCTTGAAAGACGGTACGTGTGTGGCATAGATAGAAAACGGTATTCTATCCGCTTCCTTGAATTCCTGTTATACCTGCCCTTACTCGGGACACGTTCCCAAACGCCGGAGGCTTAAGTTTAGGCACACGGGAAAATTTCCAGTCAGCGTATCTAGCCATAACAAAGGTCAGTGGGTAGATATAGTTATTGCAAGCCTCCATCCTTCGTTGCAAGCACCATTGTGAACAACCATTGCATCTGGATCCCCACCCCACCCTACGACTCTCCCATTCGGATCAGGTGTCCTCACCAATTTCCAGTGTCAGCATCAACCCCGACTATAACTGTGGTATTGCCCAGCCATCAACCAAAGGCTATAGTACTGCAGAAGCTCACTGAGTTGTTTAGTAATCACTTGTGCAATTACTTCACTATATTGTTGACATTTCTAGTGTTCTTAAATCTTCTTACATTATTGGTTCCCTTAAATTGACCATATGTCTTGGGCTCTCATAAGAATGCCCTTCCAAGATCCCCGGTGCGATTGAGCCTTTTAATAACGAAAACTCCGCGATCGTGACAGCACTATGATATACTTGTAAGAGTATGGAGACGTGCCCACTCGACCAGAAGACTAAAAGTCAACCAGTGTAATCACTAGTAATCACTAGTGATTACACTGCTTCTCACATCAATATATAAGAAGCCTCGACTGCCTGTATAGCAAATTCTTCGTGATAGTCAAACGGGAGTTTAGCTCAGATTGAAAGGTCTTCAGCATACAATCAGAGCAAGGTTGTTTAGAGATAGGTTCAACAACTATGTAGGATCATGTGTCGAGCAGTGGAGAATAGAAAGCTTTGGATCTTGTATCTATGAGACACGTAAACCAGACATGAATGAGCCTCGACCCAACGTGGCATTTCGGACCCCACAAGGCCACGCGTGCATCACAGGTCTTTCGACGACACAAATGATCCCAGCTCGTCCGGCAGTGTGCCCGATAGCAAGAGCGTTTGGGCTAGAATAATGGAAGGAAACTCCCTACTCGATACCGATTCTAGATACAGCCTCTGGTATCTAGCCGCCGACGCCCACTGGACACAGGTAACGAATCTCATTTGTGCCCTCGACCCTTTTTGCGAGATATGCATAGCAAGAGCTGCAGAGGAAAGAGTAGAGATAACCCCTAAGAGTGTCTAAAAAGCATCGAAATAGCAGAACACCAGACAATTTCTTCTACTTAGCTACCGAAGTGGCCGATGCTTCTCACACTCTTATATCTAATGTCTGGATCTTACTGATAATGGTTTGTGTTCCTCATTAAAGATATTCGTACTGCTACGCCCTAACGAAGTCACTATAATCTTGATGAGTTTCATCCTCAGAGAGGAAAGCTCCATAAACTACAAGATGATATTCGTATTATTATCATAAATCCGTACTTTGTCGGGCTACGGATAGGTACAAACTCCCCACGTATGGAAGAGAAGCCCTCATGGTGGCAGCTAGGGCAAACACCTTGCTTCCGCCTGATAGCAATGCAAAGAATACTGGAGTCAATACTCGGGCTGTTTCATGAGAAGGTAGAAGTAAAGTCTTCGTAGGTATTATACCCGACAATGTCCCCCTCTCATCAGAGTCAAATACCCTAATGATGTAAAAATTAGCGGTGTTAATGTTGTCGTCGCATGTAACTATATTTGAACCATAGGATCTAATGCAGTTCTGGCTGACCTGCGCTCTAAAAGTGTGCTCGAAAATCGCCTCGTATCGCGACGCGCTGGCAGACTTTGGCAGGATTGTCAAAGTCCTCAGGCAATTGCCTGCGGAATAGCAATACGAATCGACCAGCGTATCAAAGTTTTGATAGTACCTACAGGCACTTACTCCCCTTGGCGCAGGAAAACGGGTTAGTGATGACTTCTGGAGACGCTCCTTCTACCTCCCAAGGGTTGATAGTAGAGTCTCCAAAACCACCATTCTCGGCGAGGTCAGTAATATCGGGAGGGCCAGCTGCAATTATTGTGGCTTCGATGGCTGTGCTTGTGGCTTCGTCGACGATTGTAGAGGTCTTGGTTTCTTGGGAAGCAGCAGTCGTAGTCGTGGGGATGGTAGTAAGCGAGGTCATACACCGGTCGCAGTGGAAGAAGATTCAATACTGGTCTGGGACTCAATGGCACTCGAGATTTTTGGAGTGTTCAAGCCGGAAGCAGTCGTCCCCAGTTCTGTAGTGCCGATGTCACTGTTGAACGACGAAGTTGTTGTCAGCCGAGGATGGGGGACACGAGCCTAAAACTGTAAGCAGCACAGAGACCCACGCCCAATATCAGGAAACCAACGGTAAATAGACTATAAAAACGACTGATATTCAAGACGAGTGACTAAAAGATAATAATTAAAGAAAGAGAAAGTGAACTAAATGAAAAAGCGGATCATTTTGTTATTATGTCAAGTCTTCCTAAGTAATAAAGGACGAGCTAGAACCATTACCTCTAGGCGCATACTTAAAGGAATATAGCAAGCATTTTCAATACCTTTTATGACCCTTGTTCAATTCATATACAATGTAAAGTATTAAAGCAAGCTCCTAGTTTCAAATCTTGATCTATTTTTAAGGTATTAATTATAATAAGATGACTTCAAGGTTTAATACTAATCATGATTTATAATCGGTGGCGGGTTATAGATAAGCGTGCCAGGTATATGTGTGTATATAAAGCTCCGTCTCGTCTGATTAGAGGCTGTGGCGTTATGGGCTTGGAGTCCTAAATGATTTTTCAGCGCTGCGTGCAAATAGTGTAGCTTAATGGGTTAGCAGGAACATAACATGAATTCGTTTTAGTCTTTCTGAGCTGAGGCTTGCTTTTACGCCAAGATAAGGAACAGTGAGACTTTTGACGTTAGTTACTCTTCAGCGCGTTACTTAAAGATAACGTTCATAGATCTCACTGGCTAGGTTGCCACAGAAGGCACGGATTAGAGTTGGGGGGCGATAAAGCTAGGCTGGATCCCTTCTGGCTTATCAGCTTGTCTCATAATTTATCGATTGAAGAGATAAGCTTCAAGCGTGATTTCTCGAATATTAATAACTCCCAGGCTTCACCCATTTATTTCTCACTAAAACACTTGGCAACCGCTTTATACCGCTCGGTTTCCAGCGTGCATCTATTAATTGACTTGAGGCTGCGCTATCCCTACTCTAGCCCAAGATGCAGTCAGACGGCTCCGATACGAAGGATGGCTTTGGGGTCACTTCTGACTCGGAACCGCGGCAAGTTGGCCCGGTGAAGCGACGATTCGGACTCAACTTCAGCCTCGAAGTTCACCAGGAAGAGAGCTCTTTTGCAACGACGAAGAACATGTCCAATGCGGATTTTGACCCAATCCCACCTTCCAAGAGAACCTGGAATTGGGGCGCCTTTGTGGCGTATTGGATGGCAGATGCGTGGGCTGTATCGAACTGGGAAGTTGGTAAGCTTGCTATGTTACTTAAAGTTACGGGAAGAGCGTGGAATTCTAATGTTCCGCGACGTAGCCTCATCGATGATTGCTGTCGGACTAAGTTGGCGAATGGCGATTGGAGCTTGTGTTCTTGGCAACTTTCTCATGGGCCTTGTCATTACGGCTAATGGGAGAATCGGAGCTATTGTAAGTTTCTCATTTCGCGATTGTGGCTGCTCATCGACTGACTTGTTCGCAGTTACATACCCCTTTCCCGGTTCTCGCTCGTATGCCTTTTGGCTACTACTTCAGCTACTTTGTTGTGCTGTCCCGCTGTGTCCTCGCCATTGTCTGGCTCGGGTAAGTGCACTTTGTCATCCTGTTCTGTAACTTTAGTGAATAAAAGATGTCTCATAGTGTGCAAACCACGACTGGAGGTCAATGCATGACCGTTCTATTGACCGCAATCTGGCCGAGCTTCGCCAACATCCCGAATCACATTCCAGAATCTGAGGGTATCACCACTGCAGGGATGTGTGGATTCGTGCTGTACTTCCTCCTTCAGCTTCCCTTCTTGTGTATACCGTACACCAAGGTATTACGCTACACGTCCGTTGTGAGGTAAACATGACGCTGAAAATCGCAGATCCAATACTTCTTCGGCTTCAAGAGTATTATCGCACCGATCATCTTCCTCGCTATCTTTGGTGACACATTGCATAAGGCTGGTGGAACGATTAGTAATAGCACTGTGATTACGAAGGGAACTACTATCCATGGTGCTACTTTGGCATGGGCCTTCTTTAATAGTGAGCCAAACCCTTCTGATGCTATCTTGCATGCCTCAAGCTAAACAACTCAGATCTCAACGGAGTCTTGGGTAATTACTCCACGCTCGGCCTCAATATCGCCGATTTTTCGAGATATGCCAATAAGCCCAGCGCTCAAAATGTGCAGGCCATCGTTATCCCCTTTATTTTCAGTTCGTTTCTTCTTCCACGCACCCTGCTCAAATTACTGATTGATTTTACCAGCCATTGTTGGTCTTCTTGGGATTTTCACCGCAGCTGCCTCCCAATCAGCGTACGGCGAGGTCCTCTGGAACCCGATTGATATCATCAATTTGTGGATGAAATCTGGTTCCCATGGTGGTCGCGCTGCAGCTGCCTTCGGTGCTATCGGTCTGTTGATCGTGACGCTTGGTATTAATATTTCGGCCAACTCCATTAGTGCCGCAAACGATCTGATGGCTTTTGCTCCCCGGTATATTAACATCCGGCGTGGTCAGATTCTAGCCGCTATAATTGGGAGCTGGGCTTTCGTTCCGGTAGGTAAATGCACTTGTGTCTTTGTTGATATAAGATCCTGTTCTCCAAGATAAAGGCTCCAAGGTTACCAAATGACTGACCTTATGACATAGTGGAAAATCTTAGCATCGGCCACAAAGTTTATTGCCTTCCTCAACGGCTATACCATCTTCCTGGGTCCTATGACCTCTATCCTCATGACAGAGTACGTTTACTATAATCTTTACTTATCAAAACGCCGTGCAAGTATATTGATATCGTCACTCTCCAGCTACTACATTCTCCGTCGCGGCAGAGTTTCAGTCCCTGACATGTACGACTTTCACGGCATCTACCGCTACTCACAAAAATGGGGAACCAACTGGCGTGCTGTGGTTGCCTTCTTTATCGGCTGCGCCCCTCCTCTTCCTGGCTTCATCGATAATATTGTGCAAGCGGGCGGTGGCCATACCGGTGTCTCGGTAGGAGGTCAACACCTGTACGTTCTACTTTCCATCATACTCTTTGTTACGATGCTGCATACTGACTGAATCTTGTCCATAGCTTCTATGTTGGTTACATCTACTCTTTTCTGTCTGGTGGCGTCTTTTACTATATCCTCAACCACTTTTTCCCAGCCTCTGAAAGCATCGTGGAGTTTGCTATAACTGGAGAGGATATCATTGCGGCCCAAGACGCTAAGAACCTAGAGATCAAACAAGCACGAACTGTGAATAAGGAGTCTAAGTTATCTGTTTAGATGATGTAGGAGAGTAGAATTGTCGATATAGGCGGCCCACGATTTCTAGAAAGGCTTAGGTAATAAAGAGATATATCAGGATCCATATTGAGAGTGGAAAAGCCTAGGTTGGCTGTATGGTATGTTTTCATATCGCCTGAAGAAGGTCATAAGGCAGATCCAGTCTGGTCTTGACCGAAAGTCGCTCGCCCTTTCACGGGGTTGTCAACCAAAACCAGGTCTCTCACCTGGGAGAAAATCCGGACTCTAGGACCTATTATCTATGTCTGTGTTTAATTATGTAGCTTGATAATGGCCTTTGCTTTCAGCCATTAAGGGAATCTACTGTTGGTAACTGGTAGCACTTGAAAAATTAAATAAATATCTGATAGGTCCTTGTTAAATAGATATGATTAAGTATCATCTCTTAGTTACTCGTGTCGATATCTAGATAACTAACTATTTTAAAAAGTGGCTAATTAATTTCATATGTATAAAAGCTCACTCAGGGTATTAGAAAGTCAGCATTCAAATTAGGACAGTCTAACCCTACATTAGAAATTTATTCAGCTATCTATGTACCTATCCCCCTAGTAGTATACAGGAATCTTTGAAGGCAATAAGAGACTACTATTGTCTTACATGGCATGCTGAGCTCCCTATGGCGGTGCTATAGCACTACGACCTCTGTTCTGGTAGTGGATACCCGCCTAGTCTCTGGAAAAACTGCCCAGCCTTGCGAAAGACCTCAGACATATCGCCAGTCCATACAGATAATGCCTTCGCCATTGGTCCCTCAACTTCCCTATACCTACCTCCGGCTACCTTTTAGATTTTAGTATGATTGGTAATTCATTGTTTGAGATCTTGACCGCACTTACCAAGCAACACTTGCCCTGCATCTCGACATCAAGCGACATGTGTACTATCCCAGTCGCCACCTCCTCAGCCGTGTTCGTTGGGAGACCTTCTGCTTTCCATGACTCTGAGTAGCCTTTGGTAATAAAGGTTGGGGTTATGAATGGGGCCACTGCACTGACACGGACTCCAAGGCGATTTGCCTGGCCATGTGACGATCGTAGAAGACCAATAACGCCATGCTTGGAGGAAACGTAGGACACTACTTCAGTCCCACCAGTGTAACCAGATGTTGATGATATTAACACGACTGACCCACGCCATCCATCCTGGTCGGGTGGATTCATTCTCATGTTAAAGACGGCATGCCTCAGGGCTGTGTGATGTCAGAGTCGATGGTATGATATGATAAAAGGCTGGTGTAGCTCACTGTTAATCGTTCCTTTAAGATTCACATCAATGACCCGACTTGATCCATCGTCTATCAAGTGGCCTTCCTCGTCCATATGAAAGTCAAAGAACTTGCGGCTCTCCATGATGCCGGCATTCGCAACAACGATGTCCACACACCCGAATCTCTTAATGGTGGAAGTGAAGAGAGCGGCTACATCATCAAAATCAGCAATGTTCACTGGTACGAAGAGAGCTCGCGTCGCGTCATCTTCCAAGGTTCGAATTGCTGCTTCGGCTGCCGAACGAGCAGATGGAAGATCGGCAATAACAACATTGGCGCCATTCGCATGATACTTTCGGATGGCCTCGAGCCCAATGCCATTGGCTCCACCAGTCACAATGACGGTTTTTGTAACCAGGGCAGTCAGGAGAGATTGATCTGGGGTGAATGACATTTTGAAATTTGGTGTATAGTATAAAGAATGTCAACTAAGAATTCCCAGGCCCTGAAAGACCTTTATATATTAAGCACCGGGATGTTAAAAAGGCCGCCTGTTGCCGCATCGGGTTATGTATCACGACCGGCGTTCACATCAAGACAGCGAAAGAGGCGTCGCCCCATTCGGAGATCGGCTTCGTTGCCGAATCAAGCACGTCAATGTTTTGTATACGTCGCCCCTCACCTGCAATCGGACTTCCGTCTAGATATGATTCGGAGACATTAGTCTTGGTATTGGACAAATCAATTACCCTGCAAATCTACAAGAAGTCCAGTCATATCCCAGTCCAGTAGTCCCAAAGGACGAATGTTGTCTAGAAAGAGCTCCGGGTCCAAGCCTTCCATCAAGTCTCCGCAAGACGAATCTATCAATGACACAGGCGTGATCTCAGGTTCTTCAGGCAGTCTTCCTAGTTCGCTGGTCACTATTCTAAACCCCCCGGCACCGTCAGTCGCTACTTGATGCCCTGATTCTGCAGCTATCCCGGTTGACGTTGGTTGTTGCGCTTGTGAAGACAGTCGATCCATATATGCCCTGGTTGTGCCCTCACCACCCAAAATAATCGAGATGTCAGGTATAAGGCGAATCGCATCATCAGGCGATACTGGGTCTGCCCATCTTCTGTCAAAGAAGGCGAGCATCCTAAGCAAAACCTGGTGACCGTGAGTAGCTACTGGAACCGCGCAACCTTGTTTCTCCAGCGTTTTCAAGTCCATCGCCATATCCTTGATCTGATTATAGGCATCTTGGATCGGCGATGATTCCTCTACCAATAGGAGGGCTGCAACAGTGACCGCTACGGAGAACACTTGATAGGCCTGTGTAGAGAACTTCTGACGGGATGTCGTTGCCATGTCCTTCCGAAGCGTTCGATAAACCGCCAGGGCATCTTCGGCTGCTTTGACAACGACATCCCAAGCATCCTTAACACGATTTGCGAGGAATGGACGATACATACGGATACGCTGGGTGCTGACACATGTGCGGAGTATATGATTCTGCCAGGTGAGAACTTCGCACAACGGTTCGGGTAGCCTGGGCGGGTTACCATTTGCGTCAAGCTGGAAGAACCAAGGGAGTTGTGCGACCAGGTCAACAATTTCAATATCTAGATGGCGAACACCTTCAAGGGACTGAAGACACTCGCCATGTGTGGCACAATAATGCTTATTGAGAATGCGGAAAACCTGGGCCCTATATATGTTCATGCTCATGACTGTAGGTTCATTGAGTGGTCTGGCATTGACAAACGTTTTAGTCAGATCATGGTCGTCACAATTCAGAGGCAGCGGGACGCCGGGCTCCTTTAGCCGAACCAGCGGTTCTCGATCCAAACATATCGTTTGGAACCTAGAAAAGACTGTCAGCCGGCAAAGCAAGTAAAGCATGGTGATTTCTTTCTCACATATCGGCGTCAACCAGATCCCACCAGAGACGATGTCGCATCTCATCTTGAAGACAAGTGGAAGCAGTCGTATCTCTGTCTAAGCCGATGGCTTGTGCATTTCTAATAGCTTGTCCAAGGTGTCTGCCAGAAAGTCAGTGGCAGTCGGAAGGTGATTGAAAGGTCCCCATCTCACGAGTTTAAGGTTTCGATATCATTTGTTGCATACCAATAAAGTTGATTTATAGAGAAGGTCTGGAGCTGGGTCAAACAGGGCCGGGCTTCATAGTTGCCAGCTCGAAGGGCGCGCTGGGACGACAAATGCCAGAGTTGAGCCAGATGGCGAATTGCACCTTTGGGAAATCCCACCACCTCAATGATTTCGACAGGCACATAGAGTGCACTGACAGAAATAATTGTGAAAAGTAGAGAGAGCCAAATGAGATCGACCTGATCCATTTCCGTTTCCCAAAATAAGACATAGTCGTGGCGGAAGGAAGGGACGTGTATAGTCTGGAAAATCCAATTAACGTGTTCGAGGAAGTAGTTTGTCAAAAGATCGCATTGCGACCGTGAAGGTAAAACTGCAGACAATTGGCGTCGATACACTCTCTTGCGATGATGAATATCAAGAAAGCTCCACCAGGAAGAGGAATGTCTCTCCCGGCTCGCTTCAGCTAGGATCTGGGGTAGCATGGGCGGAGGAGTCTCACCAATGTCCTCGTCCCAATCGAGTAACCTTGCGAACGATGCAAAGTTTTGGGATGTTGATGGACAAGCCCTATTAGGCAATGGCTGTGCACCTTGTATATCGTGTGGTTGTCTTGCATATTCAGCATTGGTAGTACGGCAGCTATTCTCTGAACTTGCAATGACTTGCTGCCCATGATCGATGACTACTGCTCCTGCTGAAGACTGTCGACTTTCGACTGCCTGACGTTCCGGGGTCCTAACGGCCGCTCCTCGGCGTTTTGAAGGGGCTGGATTCTCACGACATTGCGCCTCTCGTCGGTAACGAATGCAGGTGCCGCATGGAACCCGGCGATCGCATCGAAGCTTGTGCTGGCGACATGCTAGACAACTGAGGGGTAATCGCTTTCCTCCCTGCCTCGGGGGCCTGTCGACTACCGGAGCCTGAGCAGGTTGAGTATCGTGTCGTCTTGGTGTAGAATCGGACATGGTGGGTTTGGTCGGACATAAAATGGAAGGGGAGGTTACAATGTGGGGGCAAAAGGAGCTGTCTTTGTCTTATGTCTTGCGGACCGGAGATGTAGGAGGGAGGGGCTCACTTCTCCGATTTCGAAACCGGAGTTGCCACGACCTCTAGCAGTTATCATGCATTACGTAAGCCAGCAGTAACCAGATTGCAAGCCAAAACCAAACGGCTTCAGGAGAATTTACAGTAGGATCTCGCTCAGAACAGGGTTACGTCTCATATGGTCATTTCGGCGATGAACGTATCTTTACCCTTTGTCTTTCTAGCTGCCGCGGGTAAATTTATGGCCTCCGGGTCCTATCTCGCCTTTGAATGCCTGCCCCTTCAGCAGTCCGTGACGCTGAATCTCTTCCTGATGTTCTTCAAGATCGCATACATCCCAATTGGCCGCAATGAACCGACCTCGGAGGAAGTCGGCTTGCTTTCCGGCAAGATATAGTGTGAGCCCTCCAAATAGCTCGGCTGTTGATACACATGGTCGACCACTAGATTAGCATAGGCTTTCTTGCTTGCATCTGGGATGACGGATTACATACGTGTATCTTTGGCATAGATTTCCAGCTCTGAGCGTAGCACACTACTCTTGATCATGCCAGGATGAACGTTAAAGACTCTCAGGTTTTGATATTCTGCTCAAAGATCCACCCCATTAGCCTGCCGGTCCGAATGTCTTGTGATCAAATCGGAACTCTTTACCAGTGTGAAGCTGATCCATGATCATGTTTCCCGCGGCTTTGGCGGCGGTATAAGGTGACTGTCCGGGACTGGCGAAATAAGATGCAGCCGAGCCTGTATAGATAAATGTAGCTTCGCGGCCTTCGGAAACCCGAGCAAGTGCTTTCGCCACGAGAAATGTTCCTTTGACATTGATTTCCTGTTCCAATACTCAAAGAATGGTCACATCATGTAGCGTCCGACAGTACTTACAAAAGCCCTCCACCATTCGTCCGCTGGCGCATCACCAATGTTGGCGATTGGTCCTAACACTCCAGCAGCGTGGACGACGACATCGACTCGCCCGAACCTTTTGATAGCCTCTTGGAACAGCATGTTGACTTCAACTTCAGAGGAAACATCGGTAGAGATGGCGAATGTCTTCGTAGTTGCGTTCAAATACTGAGCGACACGATCAATATTCGTTTGGCTCCTCGCCGCGAGGACCACCGCGGCGGCCCCTGCCTTGGACCAAACATTGCAAGCACCCTAGATAAACTTCAGAACATGTTTCTGGAGAATAGGAGTGAGAACCAAGACACACCTCTCCAAATCCGCTACCGGCTCCGGTGACAAGAACAACCTTACGCTCAGCGATACGTTGTAGACTCAATTGCGAGGGATCAATAGCAGAATATACATCTCGCTGTATGTTTTCGGTAAATTGAAGGGCTTCCGTCCAGTAGTCAGGATGGGTTGGGTCCAGAGGCATGGTTGACAGTTTTATGGTTGAAAGTGAGTTTGTTTGTGGTTGACTTTGTACAAGGGCGGGGGGAAGGAAGAAATGACATGCCATGGGGTATTTATGTTTTTTTGTCGGCACGCCTGGCGCTAAACATGTCCGAACTGAGTCCAATGGAGCCTGAGACAGCGTCTAAAGATAACAGGTCCCATCACCTTTTCTACTTCTTACAGCGGGAACTAAGAATGATTACTGAGGATTCAATTTCAATCTAGAACTTAACGGCCTCAGGAAAACTCCTCAATGACGCTACGAGGTTGCTTGTAAATTCCGAGGGGACGATATTCGATATCATCATACCCGAATGCTGCAAGGCCTCCACTCTTCAGCCCTCGATGGTTTTTGTTCCACACTGGCGAGCAAGCCATTCCTAAGATGTTCACCAGCATACCATATCGATATTCGCCAATACCCAAAGCCTTACCGTTGGCTGAGTTGATGACAGTGATGAGATCGGGAACAGCCGCAATCACTACCTCACTTCCGTCATCGCGCCGATGGCGAGCGAACAGATTTTCGTTCATGAAAGGAATACGAAGCTCCCCTCCCGTTGCCACAGGCGGCGGGTTGATTTGGTGACCATTGTGTTCGTGGTCGATGTCAGCAGGAACATACTTGATGACAACCTCACCGTGGGAATGACCCTTGAAGAGGCGTCGTTCCACCTCAACGATCTTGCCCCTAAAGAGTACTTTGGCTGACTCTCCACCACCCATCTCCTCGATAATTTGCTCGGTTACTGTGCTCATAGTGTTATTCTTGTTAGCACGTGCAATGCATCTACCGATCCTCCACGCCTGAGACATGGTATTCTTGATCGCCCATCGATGGACTAAATCCACGGTGGTGGGCTTGGCGCAGAATCCTACGTAATATCCCATCTCGATAGCTGGAGCTCGTAGGGTCTGATCGATGAGCTTATCATCTGGCGACTTCGTCATCACCAAAGCGCGGCCATCGCCAGAAGCTATAGCGCACGGCAATATTTGATTGCTTTCCTGTACAGCAACGATGACCTGCCACAGATTTGGATATGCTCGGCCTATAAAACGCGGTTAATGCCGAGACAAGGTGAATTGCTTCAAGAGACCCTGTACTCACCCATCCAATCTGCATCAACAACAGGTCGGTCAAAGTGTAGACTAGACCCAATGGTCAGTGGTTGTAGCCCGTTAGATCCTCCGATCTCGATTCCGATCATAGCATCAAAGCTATCATGGTTGTTGTATTCCATCATTGTATCCATGGCTAATATGGATTCGCTAGCACTTAGCCGCTCTGCTGGGACTGCAGGAGAGCCCATATTCCCAGCCCCTAGTCACCGTCAACAATTGGTATAATAAGCGTGGCTAGACGTAACTTACAGTATATCCGGGCGTCGCTGTCAAGGGACTCCATGTCAATGATGCGTAGCTCGTGGCCCTGTTGGAGATGCTGGCGCAACTTGAGCATTTCTGGATATGGAGATCCACCTCCACCACATCCCAAAACGTAACAACCCTCTGCTAACCATCCCAAGTCTGTGCTTGATACCACCCATGTTTTAGCTTGTGTTCTGGCATCGACCACGATTTTCGGTTTGTAATTCTCGATATCTACCGATCCTTCGAGGTGCTGTTCAACTGGCTGAATGGGCTTGATTGGTGGGCAGCTACCGTCTTCAGGGTCATCCTCCTCCATCTCTCCTTCATCTTCATCCCACTGCTCCACGCAAGCTTTGGAAGGAACAAAATCGCCAACCGCCTTGATTACAGTACGAACTTGGTGGTCAACATATTGCAGAGGCAGTGACTCCTTTTCGGTGATTATCACTGACTCCGGACGAGCTCCTGCTGCAACCACCCGTTGAATTGCGATAGTCGTCGCCTTGTGCATAGCCTCAGCTACTGTCTGTATACTGGCGTTTTGGACCAGATCGACTGTCGCACTGATGCGAGCGGTAGCAGCGCCAACAGCATTAGCAACATCATGAAATGGTGGCCAAATGATCTCCGAAATCCCGTCGAGCTGTGGTGGACAGATGATGGAGCCTCCACCGACAAGGATCAGGGACAGAGGGGCAGGTGATGTCTTCATAAGATCGCAAATCTTCTCGTACTCTCGTTTGATAACAGCTCGAGTCTTTGCGATGGTGCTTTGGCTGATGCCTGTCACAAAATCGAGATTGCCAATATCGACTTTGCCACCAGCAGCAACCATCACATCGGTTGCTGTTGTCGTTGTTCCACCAAAGACAAGAGCGCGTGTCTTGATAGCATAGCCAACAGAATCTCGACCAACAGTCAGACTCCCGTCTTCCTTCTCGCGAATGATGGATCCGCCACCAATGCCAATGGACTCTACCTGGGGCATCCCGTAGTTCACTCTCACACCGCCTATGCTCACGTCTCCGACGGCCTGCCTGGGGTAACCTGAAGGAAGCAAAACACCGACATCGGTGGTCGTACCACCAATATCACAGACAATAGCAGTAGGTGCACCATGCCCAGCAGCGGTATATAGTTTGCAGAGGTAAGCCGCACCTCTCATTGAGTTTGTCGGCCCTGATGAAAACGTTCGGATGGGCAATCGAGCGGCTGTTGCGGCATCTAGAAGAGTGCCATCGTTTTGCGTCAAATATAATCCACATTGTAACCCCAGACTCTTCATGGCGATTTTGAACTCGCGAATCGTTCTTTGGGCAAATTTGTGGATGGACGCGTTGAGGATAGACGCATTCTCCCGTTCTAAGAATCCAAGGTTGGAGATCTCGGAGGAGCAGGTAACTGATGCCTCTGGTAATTCCCTGTTGATGATTCTCCGAACGGTGTCTTCCTGATGAAAATGATGATCGAGAGGCGAGAATACACCACAAACTACAACAGCCTTGATGCGACGCTGCCGAATTTGTGTACAAGCTTCGATAACTTGACTTTCCACGATGGGAGCTTCCATACCTCCGTCAATCTGGAGACCACCATCAACTTGTGTGCAGTAACCACACATGATGTCCTTGAGCTGATTTGGAAAGTCTGAGAAGGGAGGCACTTCGCGTGTGAAGCTCTTGGAAAGCCGGACAACAGCGACCTTTGATAAGTGCCGCTCATCGCGCTCTACAATAGCATTGATGAAGTGAGTTGTTCCAATTGAAAGTGAAGCGATATGTCGGCGATCGATGTTGGATTCATCCAGCACATATTGTACAGCTGCCTTGATGCCATCAGTCACGCTTGGAAATGTGGTGGGCGCTTTCTTGGCAGCGATGATGGAGTTTGCTGGATCCTCTGAAAGTCTCGTGTCAACAATAACAGCATCGGTATTGGTGCCACCGACATCAACGCCGATGCGGTACGGAAAAGGTTCAGTAGGTGTTGATATGACGGCCATGATGGTTACTCTGATGTCAGTTGTGGCTCAACACTAAGAGGCATGGATCAGGCTTTCTATTTTATTACGCGAACACTGTCCTTATCGGAGTGATACATATTCCCCGAGAGCAGCCCTCCGAAGGATCAAATGCAGTAGCCGAGGAAATCCGGAGTTGTAGGTTCTCCGGTCGGACATGCAGAAGTCAGGAGGAAAGAACTAGCCTATGTCTAACCAGGTTAAGACAATCTAGTGCCACTAGACTCTTACCAAACCGCTAAACAGGGTCTTGCGGGAGGACCAGAGACTTTCCCAATTATCATTGATATCAATTTCATATTTATTTGGCGAACTATCTTCCATAGAGATGAATAAAACCTTATTCTTTGATAGCAGGATCGACACCAAGATACAAACAACGCAATCTAAGGTATGCAACGGACAGGGTCAGGCTCAACTGTCTTTGCATCGGTGTTGTGGTTGGCTTACTTGTCACTCTTCCCAGCAAGACAAATCTCAGGTTACAGACCAAAGAAAAGTCCAGGTTCAAAGTCCAGAAAATATATGTCAGGTAGAGACAGTGTGCTTATTACGTTGGCGGATCTATGGATTGCTACAAAACGGCCCAGTTACAAGATTTGGAAAGGCTCCCGCAACAGGTTGTCAAACTTGGCAGACAACGCCTTAGAATCCTTAAAAGAAGCCCTGATGTCAGAATCACGCTGGCGGCATGCTTCTATACCTGAAGTCACTCGTCTGTTGCCTTGAGCACGTGCACCCTTGACAAGAAGCGAAGTCCGCGGTTGACGCTTCTCCGCAAAGGGACGAAACACCTTGTCCCCGAAGTTGCTTTCCAGAATCTGCAACGCCTTGCAATGTTCCTCACTTTCTGCATCCAAGAAGGGCATTGAGTGGCTCAAATGGAAACAGTCCTCACTAGAATTTTGATCCAATCAGAAGGGCTCAGTGAGGCGCCAATGGGAGGTAGGGGTGACTCACAGAGCTTGGTTCGCGCCTTGACCAAGATGGGGACTTGTCGGATGCGCTGCATCACCTACTAGCACACAGCGCTTTGAGTGCCATTGCTGGGGCTCTAGTTCCTTTCGATCAAAGAGACCAAATTTGATGATCCTCTCGGCCGAATGTACCATCTCCTGTATGACGGGGTCCCATCCATGCAAAAGAGAACTTAGCTGCTGTTTCTGCTCTGCAATCTCATCTGCCCGGTATGGGCGCCAAGTCTCTTCCTTTTCCTGGGTTTCTCGCTGTGTAATCGCCCATGAGCTGTGGTTTGGTCCAACTGGGTAAGATATAACATGGATTCCGTCGCCATACCAGTTCCTCAAAGCTGATATGTGGCGAAGGGGTTCTGGTGTGAGAGATATGCCAGCAGTCTAGAAGAACATATCAGCCACGGATACATTACCTAATGAGAAGCAGAGTCTACCTGTGTAAGCCCAGTGTATACTGGAGCTCCTTGGGGGATGCCTTGGTTCTTTAGAAGTATTCTTCGTGAGGCTGATTTGATACCATCACACCCAATCAGAAATGAACCCGTCACTGAACGGCCGCCGTTGAAGAACGCCTTCACAGAATTCTCATTTTCTTGAATATCAGTAAGCTCCCAGCCTTCTCGAACATCTACACCGATATCTATGAGCATCTCCTTGAGTTTTAGGTTGACGGTAGTACGTCGTACCCCAACAGCGGGTTGATGGTATTGATCGCCGAAAGTGCTGGGCAGGTCGGACCTCCCAAATACTTCGCCTTTCTGTGAGGCGTCCCATAGCTCCTCCAATGGCGTTGACTCCGCTATCAATTTGTCAGCCAAGCCGACTAAGTTGAGTACTTTCAGCCTAGAGTGCCACGTTAGTTCTGTCATCCTTCGGCTCGTGAGAAGGAAACTCACCCATTGGACATGAGCATCAAAGACGCTCCAGCATCTCCTAGCTCGGGGACCTTCTCAAACACGATAGGATGGTAACCCTTCCGCTTGTAGAAGTTACCCAAGACTGGGCCTGCAATGCCGCAACCAATGATGAGGACAACTGGAGGGGACATAGTGGCGGTCGATTAGTGAAATTCGAGAGTGCGGGGTTGCAGAGTATCAGCAAGTATGAGGAGTGACAGGCTTGGTAGGAAAACCGTAGCTCAGAAGCCGTGGTCAAATGGGTATTTAGCGACACATTCTTGTAATGTGGCGTGCGGAGATCAATGCTCTTCTCCGGTCTTTATCTCCATCTCCATCTCCATATCCGAACGCCCCACTGTAACCCCGCAACCAAGCCAACATCGTGTCTGAGCAAGGTCAGCCAACTGGGACAGGCTAAGAGGTTATCAACTTGCGGACTACCATGTTATGTGTAGTGCATGCTAAATTACCTATCTCTGAGGAGGTTAGTGTCTTGAAGAGGTATATATTAGATTGTAGAGTGTGACAGACTCCTGTCATTTGCTTTCAAGGGCTCACCCTCTCCTTTCCTTCATCACATTTTGTAGTAATATCTATTCCTTACAAACATGGCGTCCATTCTTGAAAAAAAGCTTCACCTTGGCGAACTGAACTCCACTTCCCCCTCATCAGACGGGGTGGTTCTGGAGGCAATGCCTTCTATAGCTCCAGGTACTTTGTCCCCAGTCATAGTTGACTCGGAACTGGAGAAGCAAGCTCTGAAGAGATTCGACATGTTCTTACTGCCTCAGTTGGCACTCCTTACTGTCCTGGCTTATCTGGATCGGACAAACATTGGTATGTACTCGCATCATCGCAGTCTCTGATTGAAAAATTAACTCGAATTAAGGCAATGCCAAGGTCTTTGGGTTTGCGGAAGGACTCAACTTGAAGGGAAATGAGTTCAACAACTTGGTTACGTTCTTTTACGTGAGTTGCCTTTGAGCCAATATATGCTCGTTAAGCTGATCCTTGACTAGATCACCTACGTCATTTGCGATGTTCTCTGGGTCATATCCATCCAGAGATTTGGGGCCAACCGCGTTCTGGCAGTCGCAATGCTAGGCTGGAGCGCGTCAACCATTGGCACGGGGTTCGTCCGCAACTATGGGGAAGCAATGGCCTGTCGGCTTATCTTGGGAGCTTTTGAATCCGGGCTGTTGCCTTGCATGATCTTCATAATCTCAACCGTCTGGAACCGCGGCCAGCAGGCTAAGCGAGTTGCGGTTATATACTGTGCAACAACTGTATCTGGCGCTTTCGGAGGACTGATCGCATATGGCATCCAAACGATGGGCACTCGACTAGGCCTTGAGCCTTGGCGATGGCTCTTCATCATCGAAGGCACTATCTCCATGACTGTTGGTTTGGTCGCCTTCGTCTCGATCCCTGTCAGCGCTGAGAAGGCCTGGTTCCTCTCCGATGAGCAGGCCGAATGTATGCGAGCAAAGAAAGAACGCGACGCGGCTTTCAAGGGTAAATCCAAGCTGAAGCTCAAACATATTCGGGCAGCACTCAAGGACCCCTTGGTTTATCTTACTGGGGTTTCCCTTTTTGCCTCATCTCTACCTCTTCTTGGGTTCGGTACTTTCCTTCCTACCATCATCCTTGGCTTCGGGTATGACACTGTCCTCAACGATCCCTAAGCCATGCTGACACTAGTAATAGCTATCGTTCCACCCAAGTCAATTATATGACCATACCAGTGTACATTCTAGCTACCATCTCTGTGGCTATCGTCTCCTTCATTTCGGACCGGACCAAGAAGCGAGCTATTTTCTTGCTGATCCTCCCTATTCCTGTACTCATTGGCTATGCCATCGCTCTCGGAACCGCCAGTAATGCAGCCGGTTATATTGCCATGTTTCTTTGCGGAATAGGCATCTTTCCCTTTAATTGCATCATGCTGGCATGGTTCTCAAGCAATATCTCGCCCGATGCAAAGCGTTCTGTGGGCTTACCCGTTGCCGCATCTATAGCTAATATTTCCGGTGTCTTGTCTGGTCAGATCTATCCTCCCGGTGACGCCCCGAGATATATCTCCGGCAACGCCGTGTCGCTTGGCCTCGAGGCAGTTGCACTTACTGGAGTATTGCTTATTGTTTTACTACTAAAGTGGAGGATGAGCAGGAAGGAGAAGATGTTGCAGCAGGGACAGGGAGATGATAAAGAGGGAGACGCTGCTTTGAGTTTCAAGTACGCATTTTAGATTGGGGTTGACCTTGCACCAGCTCGAAGCTAATACCTTGCCCATCGAAAATTCACTTGAGCTTCTGTCAAAACCTAATAGGTATCTCATTGCTCTTATGCTCTTGTAAGGCGTATTGAGGACTAGATAGGAATTTGTGTTTGATAGCAGAGGTTCAGTGGCCTCGCCATTTCTTTAAAGTTAGATGGGAGCATTATTAAAACATTACACGTCATTACAACTGCCAGGCTTGGTTCGTGATATTCTATACAGCCATAGCCAGCCACCTACTTTGGTGGTTAGCTTTAATAGATCAGAAGTAGCCACACACACGATCTCATTTTCCTCCAGAAGCGACTTCTCATGACTATCTTTGTGATCATACGACCGAATGACTAGGTAACGATGCTTCAATTCATGTCTAGCTGCCTGCAGGCCTAATTACTAACGGCAATATACCCTCAGACATTTCTTTCTGGCTTATCCGGCAGGACCTTGTTCAGGCCTCCACAAACATACTTTTGTGTTTGAAGATCTGATCATCTTTTACAAACCAGCAACGACTTTCCACCTCTTGAGCCGTCAAAACAGGAATTCTGATGCTCTCTATATCGTCGCACCTCACATATTCTCCAACGCTCTTCAGAGTGTCTATTTGTTTTGTAGGAAAGAACCCAGTTGTTTCCTCATACTCGTACAACATCATGAAGTTTCCCTGAGATATGACTTGTTCTGATCTATGTGACCCGGTATTTTTTGACACATTGACGCCTTTGGGACAAGCGGTCCAGGTATGTGGTACACCAGGTGCAATTGTGACAAGGGTCTGGGGAGGAATCACGTAGATTTCCCCGCCAAGTTCGACCAATGCCACACCTCCAATTACAAAGATACGCTCGTGGATGAGCGTGTCTAAATTCCCTCCTTCCTCGACAGAGGAGATGTGGATATGCCTGGGGAGGCGAACGCTTGTATCGAACTCGATGAACCCAGATTGACCCCGAAACGCAGGTCGAGAGTCCAAATGTCCTGGGCTTAACTCATGTAGTGTTACGGGTATGTTGGTGAATGGGTCTTTAACCTTGGCACCAGATCCATGGACTATTTGAGAGCCATTGGGTAAGGTAAGACCGTAACCAGAATGGGTTGCCATGGCTTGGTTAGGAATGAGATTGTAGTATAAAGGGCTTTGATGAGTGAGAGATCCGGGTCGCTTTTGTACAATTTCAAGTCCTGGTGTTTTTCTTAGTGATGGTAAACTCATCAAGGGATGGATTTATAAAAAGGCTAGCATAAAGCAATTTTATATTGCTGTCGAAAAAAAGTCACTAATTAGACAATGGGAAACTCGCGGCTAATATCGGCGAAACTAATTGGCTGCCGGAAGTTGTTTTCACATTGAATTGAAATGCCAGCTTTTGTTGAGGTGACCGGAGAACTGGACATTCGCCGGTCAAAGAACGTGACTTGAACATCTCCGAGCGGGTCCAGAGATAACATGGAGCCATTTACGCACGCTAGCTGTTATCGGCTAGTGTGATCAGCAGCTATGTTATGCCGAAGTGAGCACGCGAAAGAGGTTTTTACAAGCCTTGATTATTCGGCACCAACAGGTGGCTGCAAGCTATTTAAGTACGTACTGCGCGCCCCATAGCGGGTTGCGAGCTCGGCCAATCACGAGGCCACATCTGCTGACAGCTAGCTACAGATAGATTATTCAGCAGGCCATCAAGGTACAGGGTAATCCTCTGCAGTTGTTCACAGAGTAAGGTATTGGCGGTTTAAGTTCGACTACTATTATTTCTCTGTTCTTAACATGTAAATATTAGGTTTCCGGACTGACTCAACAGAAGCTCTTTCCATTATCCCGATCGCTTCAAGGGTAACCCTCGTGACAACATTCTTTCTGAAGGCTCCAAAATCATAAAGCAACGGTTCAGGGTCATTCTCAGCTTGTCAGTCTGGATAGTTCTCTGAATCATACTCATGGACTGCGCGTTCTGTACCTCCATGACTCTTGGCGGCATGCCCATCTTCAGATATGCCTGTCACTGTGATAAATGTCAGGCCATGTTATTCTTTGTAGGTGGCTTAGGGCATCTCTCCTCCCAGGCCTCAATCTTTGACCTTTCCAGCGCGAACCTGCAAGAGAATGCCCGATTGGTCATGCTCGAAGCCACAGCCGTGCAGGCACAAGGCCGCATCACAGCCGAAGACTCAGGCATCGAGCTAGACTCACACGTAGAATGGCTACGAAAGTACGTTGACTTTGCACATGCCAATAATTACCTTATCGGTTTTTAGATAGGCCATGCTGGTCGCAAAGCCTCTTGTGTTGCCCCTTGGTTGAACGCTGGACTCGCCGCCGAGAAGGCAGCCGGCGGATGACCCGATGATGTTGTCGGTCCTAGCAACGAGCCTTTCGCTCCAGGCTATCCCACGCCCCGTGCTGTCACCCTCGACGAAATTAAGCAATTCAAAAAGGACTTCCTCTCTGGCGTGCGTCGAGCTGTTGATGCTGGCTTCGACGTGATCGACTTCCATTTCGCTCATGACTATCTTATCTCAAGCTTTCTGTCCCCTGCCACTAATAAATGCACCGATAAGTATGGTGGGAGCTTCGAGAATAAAGTCCGACTTGCTCTAGAGATTATTGAGGAAGCCAGGGCTATCATACCTGATCATATGCCGTCATTTGCCCGCATTAGCGCAACTGACTGGCTGAATAATAACCCTGAGTATGAGGGAGAGAACTGGACTCTCGATCAGAGCATCAGGCTTGCACACCTTTTGGCAGAGCGAGGCGTTGATGTCCTTGATGTTTCTAGTGGTGGTGTCCATAAGATGCCAAAGGTGGCTGCGGGTCCTGGTTACCAGTCGCCTTTCTCCAAAGCGATTAAGAAGTCTGTTGGAGATAAGATGCTTGTTAGTACTGTTGGTAGTATCAAGACTGGCACACTGGCCGATGAGATCATTCAGGGCGACGATGACGATACTCCTTTAGATCTGGTAGCTGCCGGCCGTATGTTCCAGAAGAATCCTGGACCTGTTTAGACGTGGGCCGATGACCTTAACAAATCTGTCCACTGTGTTCAGATCGCTCGCCAGATTGCTTGGGGATTTGGTGGCAGAGCTAAGAGGAACACCCTTAAACCTGTTTTGTAAAGGGAACAGAGGATCATATATCAACTTGTACGATTGTGGAAGGGGTAGCTAGAAGAAGGGGAGTAAGAAAGTTCCGAGGAGGATACATTATCATTGGAGGCTATAGGCTTTCTTGGAGGCAAAGATCGCGCCAGCACAATAGAAATAATCCTCAAAAAACAAGAAATTGCTTTGCTTTCTTTTGCCTATCTATTTGAATATGCATTAAACGCAAAAGCAAAGATCAGTTATGGAAGCCCGCGATCGATTACAATGGCGGTGGTCATGCCCCGGAACTCATATCTGGGGGAGAATGGATCTGGCCTTTTTAGAGCACTTACCTCTCATAGCAGAAAAATAAATGTTGGAGAGATGCCCCTTACGGAGAAGGCTAGGGGGATTATGACACAATTCCAAATAACATCAAAAGGGCTAGCGGGTCATGAGTCAAGCACGTGTCGATCCTCATTAGACTGTTTGGCCAACAACTCAGAACAGGTTATTGAGCACCCTCATTCATGGCTGGTATAGACTATTCCAGAAGCAAACTGTCTTGTGATTAGAATCGCACAGACAATCGCGAGTCAATGCGATACCGCGTATGAGCAGAAATCGACATTATTCCCGGTAGGCTAGCCTTTTGGATTGATAGTCATATGAATAAGCCGGGCGATCGACCTTAGGCTCGGTAGATAGGCCGAACTTAGCTAAACCTGACTCGTTAGCCAGAACGACGAGCGTAAGGAGCGCTGCAGCTCCACGGGGATACCAGCCGTCAGGAGGAGAAAGGATCCATAGAGATCATGTCTTGAAACATCCATTTCCCAACATCGGATCATACTAGCTTCATTCAGTTAATGCTCAAGCAATAGACTCGGAGCTTCGTGTGGAGAAACGGCCGGTGGCTCTGTAGATCACGGCAGAGAGCCCTGAGAGCCCGGTAAACAATGACAGATGTGGCAGAGAAACGAAACAAGCCAAGCTAGTACCACTTTGGGCCTTCTTGCGAGCTATACTTGTGGCAATGCCCGCCACGGATATGCTCCACCTGCTGATAGTATATAAATTATACAACTGCACCTAGTCATACTCTGAACCAGACCGATTCTATTGCCACTCACCACATAGAACTCCAAACCCTACCTTTTGCCAACAAGTCATCATGCGTCCCCAGTGGATTCCTTTCTTGGCAGCCGTTGGCTGCGCGACTGCCATCCCAAGCCCAGCCTCGAACAAGGCATCCGCGGCTGGCTGCAGCTCGTACACTATCATCAATACCAGAGGCACTGGAGAGGTTCAGGGTCAATCGGCCGGCTTCAGGACAATGAACTCTCGCATCACTTCCAAGCTTCCCGGCGGAAAGGTATACAACACCGTGTACGCTGCTGGTTTCGACCAAAACTCTGCTCAAGGAACTCGGGATATTGTCAACAAGGTCAACAGTGTCCTGGCTTCTAACCCGAGCGAGTGCTTCATCCTTGAGGGCTACTCTCAGGGTGCAGCAGCTACCGTCAATGCTTTGTCTCAGCTGACAGGAAGTGCTTCCACTGCCGTTAAGGGTGTATTCCTCATCGGTGACCCCCTCCACAAAAGTGGATTGGCGTGTAACGTTGATAACAGAGGTGGCACCACTACTAAGAATGTCAATGGAATCTCCGCTTTTGGAAGCCAAGGGATTCCACAAGACTGGGTCTCGCGAACTCTAGATGTCTGCATATATGTAAGTCTATTCACACCCACCGTTCCTCACACACTCTAATTTCTTGATACCATTAGGGTGATGGTGTTTGTGACACTACGCATGGATCTGGTATCAACGGTCCTCATCTTCAATACCCCAACGATTCATCCACTCAAGACCTTGGAACAACTTTCGTCGTGAAGCAGCTCGGCGGAACGGCCTAAGTCAGGACTCTTAGGGTAAATACGTGTATTTCCCGCGTGATATTTGCGAATGAGGTTTGAACGATTGAGTACTATATAGTGGTATACGATTTCACTCTGAAAGGTCTTTATGTGAGCAAATACTGGTATATAAATTGAATGAAATATTATAATTACCTCAGTATTGGACCGCGCTCTATCTAATAAATTGTCTCTTAGTTGCCACACCAGACAACCTTCCATCTTCAAGCGATGACATACAATGTAGTGAACTTTGGGATGTAAGCAAACGGAATATGTCACTGCTAAGTGGCAGCTCAATCTAAATCTTATAGTGCTACGAAATAGACGAGTTCATGTTTTGGGCTACTTGGCACAACATACATCCAGGTGCTGCTTGATTTCTCACTCTTCATAATATGAGCATAACTGATAAGATGTATTCAAAAGAAATTCGGCAAAATACCTAGAACTACTTTGACCTGCCAAGTAATGGAAACCCTGGCTGTATATCTTTGGCTACTGGACTAGTTCTACACTGGTACTTATATCATAATTGAACATGCAGAAAAGGTCTTTGTGTGGAAACTATATTGTTTGATATTCATCTTCAAAGCCTTTAGCTTCTCGTTACCACTTATGTTAGCTTCAGAGTCTAGGGCTCACTACCTATGTTGGTCAATCCCTCAAGCACCAGATATTGCAGTTTGTTTTATTTCTCAACTTGAAAACGATTACAATACTAATTTTGTGGTCCGAAAGTGAGCTTGACAATTGAGTGTATAGCTTTCAGGTTGATGATTGCTGGACAAAGGGTCAAGCCGATCTATAGGAGCGGGATATGACGGAACATCAAATACACATCTGAATCCAATGTAGCCCAAGCATGATACCGCCAGCCCCAACTGCTTAGCATATGGAATTGTCATTGGAACATGGTCCGACTGGTGGACAATAGACGCGCAACATAATGACAGCATAAGTTTTGCCTTAAAACTGTCAATGGAAGTAACTTGGACCAGGTCCTTGAAATTAATAGTCTTGTAATTACCATTACAAACTCGTTACTCTATTACCAGCTGACTTGAGTATCTAAAAAAGAAATATACTGCGAGACTTGAGACGCCTATCCTCCCCACTTCAATACTTATCCTTCCGGAGGATAGAGCAAAGTTCCATCCCTAAAGTTAACAGCAGTCGTCTTGGTATAGTCATCGGATTTAGTGATTCTGATTAGCTTGTGGCCAGTTAGGAATCTCATCAATGCTTGGAAGATGTCCGGTGTAGTTCCCCGAAGTTTCCCGACGCTACCCCAAGTAGGAAGCTTTTTAGCCGAGACCTTATGACGATACCATAGATTTATAATACTGATTCGCTGACAGCGCTGGGGTAGCGAGCCAGACAACCATTTATCTCTCCCCGCATTCGCTTATACCGCCGAACTTTGCCATATAGTATCCAGTCATATCTACCTAAGCCCTACGCTATCAACACGTTGTAGTACATTTGTCGTATGACCAAGAAAGCCTCCATAGCTACGAATATAGCGGGGTTGGTGGAGGTTGTGTGCCCTGGCTCATGGAAAAAACTGCTTAAGAAGCCGGTGTAGTCGCGCAAAGACCACTTCACACGATTCGAGCTGCCTGCAATCTAAATCGCCACCCATCGATCGCTCAATCTATGGGAGGGCCATAAATTCGATTGCATTCACTCTCCAGGTTCTCTCAGCAGAACAGCTTTCAACACAGGATGGTTTTCTATTGGCGAGGTCTGCCTGGCCTCTTCCTCCTCTACAAAACTGCCATGGCGACCCTGCCCATCTCGTATGATGTTGTGTGGGATGGACCGGGCGTCAACGGCTCCGCTGACTCCATGCCTCTCGGCGGCGGTGATATCGGTCTGAACACATGGTTTGAGAATGGTAAGTATCCAAAGTTGCCAAAATTAATTCCAATCCGGCCTAAACACTTATCTAATCGTCCATGTATCTATAGGTACTGTTCTCATATACGTTGCCAAGAGCGGCACTTTTGATGAGAATAACTCTCTTCTTAAGCTTGGGCGCGTCAGACTGTCGTTTGACCCCAACCCGTTCGATAGCGATTCCTTCGAGCAGAGATTACTTCTTAACGATGGCTACGTCAAGTATACCGGCAAGGATAACACCACTGCCAAGATTTGGGTTGACGTGTTTAACCCTGTCGTCCACATTGAGGTGGATAGCGCTGAAAAGATTGCTGTTCAAGTAGCCTACGAGAATTGGCGTTACAAAAACCGTCCCATTATCAATGAGGAGCGCAACCAGGGTTCTTGGGGCCTGTATACTTCAAAAATTGCCAACGGTACTACGTATGCTGACAAGATTGCTTTCCACGAGAACGGCGTGCTTATGAGTCACCGTAATGAGAAACTCGATCTCTGGAATTTCCAGATGAAGCAACAAGGGCTCGAGAATCACTCCGAAAAGATGTACAATCCTATGCGCAATAACGAATTTGGAATATTTATCCACTCAGAGCAACTCAAGCCCGGTGCCGTCACTGATGGTCACTACGTCAATACCACTTACAAAGCCTGGAACCTCGAAACCAAGACACCAAGTGAATCTTTCAAGATTGCTCTGTCTATGTACCAGGCTCAGACCAAGACTCACGACGATTGGTACAAGGGACTCAAGAAGGTTATCAAGTCTGCTGTGAAAAATAATCAGGACGCTACTCTTGCCTGGTGGCACGAATACTGGGCCCAATCCTACATTATTGTCAACGAAGACAAGGGTGAGAAAGACGCTGGCTTCCAGGTCGGTAAAAACTACCAAATCTGGAGGTATCTTATGGGATGTAACGCCAAGAGCGATTGGCCCACCAAGTTCAACGGCGGTCTATGGACCTTCGACCCTATTTATGTCAACAAATATCGTCCTTACACACCGGATTATCGCCGCTGGGGTGGCGGTACCTTCACCGCGCAAAATCAACGTCTCCTCTATTGGCCTCTTCTGCGCTCTGGTGACTTTGATATCATGACGCAACAGTTTGAGTTCTACAAGCGAATTACTCCCAACGCAGTTCTTCGCGGACAAGTCTACCAAAATCTTGATGCTGCGTACTTCTTGGAGCAGATTGACAATACTGGACTTTCCAATGTTTTTGAGTACAACGCTCAGTACTATGACGACGATGCTAATACTCCACGACCTGACTTCTTTCCCAATGGCGAGCTCTGGAATGTCTGGCTTAACCATGTACAGGACACTGCGAAGTAAGTATTAGCAACCAGAACCTTTCTTTGCCTTGTAAAAGGAAGAACCGAATGTATGGATAATAATATTTCGAATATGGCTAACCACGGACTTGTAGTGAGTTTGCCGACATGATCCTGCAGGCCAACATCTACTCCGGTTATGACGTTAAGCCATACCTAGAGTTCATCGAGTACCAACTTGCCTGGTTTGACAAGTTTTATACCAAGGAGATGCTCAAGCGCAATCCCTGGCCATTGACTGGCATAGCTGGGAATGAGTCCCTTGTTATCTATCCTGGCTCTGGTGCAGAGACATACAAGGAGTCCTATAACCCAGTATCTACGCTTGCTGGCCTCCGTCAAATCATCAAGGACCTGCTCATTGTCGACGAATACGCGCTTCAGAATAAGACATACTACACCAAGTACCTCGCGAAAATCCCCGCAAACACTCTTCGTCAACAACAAGGTCACACGTGCATCGCCCCAGCCGAGGCCTACACTCGTGTTCAGAACAGTGAGATTCCTCAATTGTACACTGTCTTCCCTTGGCCAGAATATGGTCTTGGCCTTCCCAATTTGACTCATGCCCTCAACACGTATCTCTACGACACGGAAACCTTTCCGTATCACGGCAACACTGGTTGGAAACAGGACGTCATCTGGCTTGCACGCATGGGCTTGACCTCTAACGCCACTGCAATGACAGAGGAACGTTATGCCCCAAGCAAAGTCTGCAAGTTTCCCACATTCAAAGGTCCTCACTTTGACTGGACTCCAGATCTTAACCACTACGGCTCTGCCGCAATTGGCTTGCAGGAACAACTTATTCAAACTTTTGTCGAAAACGATATTCGATTACTTGCTGCTTGGCCTAAGACTTGGGACGCGCGTTTCAAGGTCTGGGCTCCTCACAAAACGATGGTCGAAGGTTCTGTGATTGCTGGAAAGATAGAAAAGCTCACAGTCACACCAACATCACGCAAGAAGGACGTTATCATTGGCCAAGATTAGGTATCATAATGGGACATGGAGTAGGCAGATTCACGATTGAATGGCATGGAACATTCTTAAGGAAACCGGACTGGATCTTTGTATCGGAGTTAACTCAATTACAGAGGGTAGACAGGGCAACGAAGATCAGCCGAAGCTTGACCCGGATTAGGCCCGAGATACATGCTACACCTTCATACAGGATAAATGTTATGTTCTGGTACCTGCAAAGATACTTCTTTTCAAGGTTCCGAGATCTTACTGCATTGTTTATTGCCAAGGACTAGTGCAGCGGAACCATCACGTAATGAGGAGACCAGACAACAAAGTGGTCATGCGTGGACAATATCTTGAGTCCAGATTTCACAGCCTCTTTGTATGTTCAGACCAGAAGCTTCTTACCAAAGCTTACAATGACCTTATTTCCGGGTATAGAGCATACTTAGGTGACTATGTCTATTCATTACAGGGCTCATTTTGCGCAGTCCTATATTACGCCATCCCAGCGCATGTTCGAATATCTTACTGTCACAGGTTTTTGGTAAAACTAGCATACATTACTTTCTTGAATCTCTTTTTCGAACACGATATTTGAATTTGATAAGACATTTGCTTGTCTTGAACAAATCCGAAACTCTCAGTCGAAAGGCTCTAATACTACCATTGAGTAAGCTTCTCGGAAGCTTTTCAAAAACTGTGTTTTTCAGTGGTCTACTTTTAACTGGAGTAATGCAAGGGGCGGTAATCTTTTGTCATGAAGCCTGCGAGAGGTTGCCTTCCTATTTAAACTGCTTGTTCCTCACTTGACCCCTGTCTCTCCTCACGCAACTACGTTTCTCTCTATTCCTCCCCCGTTGGTTAAGCAACTTCCAACCCTCCACATCAACTCCAACCATTGAACCGCTTCACAAGTCAACATGTGCTGCTGCGATATTTTCAAGAAGCGTGAGCCAATTGTTGCAACCCCCGGAGAAAGGTTACGTATGAGACACGGTCGCCTTCTCCAGCGTGCGCGAGATGGGAAGCGCCAGTGGTCGTACGACAGCGAGAGCTCTGGCAGCACGCAGTAGGTGATACATACAGTCGCAGTTTTCTTTGCAAAGAGCGGGACTAATACCGTGATTTCAATTTTTAGATGGGATGGCGTCGAAGAAGCTCCCGAACGCGGCTTCAAGAACCTCATGACCTCAAACCCGCTCACAAGGAGGGATCGACGGCCCATGCCTCTGCCGGAGAACTACGATTTCTTGCCTGCCCCAATAGGGTGGTGAAGGAGTATCACATTGGTGGACTCATGGATACAGGCCAGAACTTGGAAAGCCTAGGTGGAGTAACAAGTATTGCCTGGGCTGTGTTTAGTCTAGTATCCTCAAAAGAAGACAAGGGCTTTTGTAAGAGTATAAGAATTAACATGGACTGAACTATCAACCTGCACTTGGATGATGCTTTGACATTCGGTTCATCATGTGCCTCGCATGGTTCCGCTAATGGCTGACTTAATCCTTGAACTGTAGCGAAAGAGTCTTGCTGTCACCGTGTTCCTAACTCCCGCGTTGTTCAGCTCCAGTTTGGTCGTAGTCTAGGTTGTGCCCTCTTCGTTCCCGTGTGTAGCCACGCGTATTAGTCAATTTCGCCACTCCCAATTCCATCCACAGCCACGGGCAAGGCTCTGTCTATACCAGTACTTTACTGAGCTGACTTTCGCGCACCAAAGACTTTTGATCACTCAAGCCAAAAAGGGTCCAGCTCCTCTAGAAAGCACAAGTCGACATTGATAAAGCTCTTCCACAGGTCAACTTCTCGCAACCACGGTTTTGTCTGCATAACAAACGTGACAGCTGTGCAGAGTTTGAAAAGATCGTCGGCATCCGCGCCCATCACAAGGATCAAATCGCCACGATTAATAACGCGATCACCGAATTTGTGCTTGAGAGTGTCCAATCTCTTGCTCGTCATGTGATGAATGCTGTACTCGCTACCAGGCATGTCTTTTGGCACGAATTTCCATTCCCATGATCGGCACATGCTGTCGAGGAAGCTGGTGTTCTGGCGGTTGAACGGACCAACCATGAGCGGGTAGTAATGAGGCGATGACCAGAGTCGTAGCAGAGAAAAACGGGCTTTGTCATGTTTCTGAGCGAACTCTTGTGCGCATTTGGTTACTTGTGGCCATTTAGATGGGTGAACAAATGTTGGCGGGTACGGCATTGGAAAGTTGCCGTATTGGTCTTCGTAGCTAATAAAGAGATCCAGCTTATCTGGACGATGAGGCTCCTTGTTTGCTGTGACCATACCCAGAACGACCTGCGAATCATTCTGTACATAGGCTGGACAGATCACGCCAGCTTGGTACACTATGCAAGGTCAGCTATCTCAAAATACAAGGCAGTCAAAAGGGTCACAAACGGTGAGCGATAATGGGCCGGACAGTAAGGCTCCATTCCATGGGATACTCGTCAGCGTAAAATGTCTTGCTGTCCTTCTTATAGAAGGCGTTCCATTCGTTCCAGAACTCCTTCTCACGAAACTTGTAACTCGTTCTTGTCCGGCGATCGGGGCGGGTCTGACTTCGCTCTTTAGCGTCAAATAAGCCCGATTCTCGAAATTCATCGCACTGGCTAGACTTGATGAACATGGTAACTAGCTTTGACACTTCCAAATCAGGGAAAAACATGGCCATCATAGCAAAAGCCTGTACGAGATCTTGAACAATGAAAGAGTGTGGCCATGGTGCAGCAGGATCTTCGGCATAGTCGTCCTCATCTACTCGTAGATTAAGCCAGTCAAGGATCTCTGCGATATACCAGACCCAGTCTGTTGGGCCGGTATGGACAAGCTGAAGCATGGCACGGAGCCGTTCTTGGATTTGGTCATATTTCGCGTTGTACCCCGGCTCAAGATCTCCAGCGTGAAAAGACTCCTTGAAACCTAGTGATGGTCAGTGCATCATCATCTTTCCAGACGGCGCACTTACTGAAAGAACGATCTCGCTCCATGAGCTCCATAGGATCTGACATGTCAAGTCTGTCATCAAATGTCAAATTCTTGTTGGCGCTGAGTAAGCCATTTCGTTTGAGTAGTTCACGCTGTGCTTTGCTGAGTTTGTCACGACGAGCCTGAGCAAGGCCTGTCTCCCAAACGGTGGGCATCCCCCAGATGTGGTCTTCGTCTAGATCTCTTGCTAAATCCATGGCCTTCATAGGATCTTTTCCTTGATCGATGGCTGCCAGTCCCTTGGCGAAATGTCTTGCTTCACTCGGCAAAACACCAAGTTCAATATCGTACACTCCGTTCCTGATCTCTCGGAAAGCCACGTTAGTCTTATTAGAGGTAAGCTCATCCGGGAAAAGTATGGCATCTTCTACAACATTAGCCTGGTTGTAGAACATGTACGGTGATGTAGCTATCTCCGAGTCGGAGCGACACGTCACCTTGCGGCCGCTAATGTCGAAGAGACGAAACTCTGATCTATCATCCATGACTGTATCCCAGATGCTCTTGACCTTCTCGCCGGGTTTGATCTGGCGGGTGTGCATTGTCTCCTCGTTTCGGTGGAGGCTTCGCAGAAGAGGCTCCATATGGTGATACATTGCGCGAGGTTCCTTGATGCGCAAGGCATTGCGAAGCTCCTGCAAATCCTGATTAGTCGGGCCCCATGGGTTTTGAGAGGAACAAAGTAATTACCAAGATAATGATGTTGTACATGCCGCTGTAAGACTCGCCAGGCACAAAATCCCAGATGAAAACGTCATAGTAGTCAGAGAATCCAAAACGCCACTCCCGCAGAATATCAGTCATCTTCATGAACTCAGGCCCCATTTCCAAGACAGTATCCCACTCGTTCTTTGATGCTCTGCCGAGGCCTTGCTTCTTTCGATAGGTCCAAAGCTGCTCGTCGCTAGGTGCGGTGATGACACGGCCAGTCTTACCATCTCGCACCATAACCAAGAGCTCTCCTGTACGCATCAAGAGATACTGGATGAAGCGACGAGTGACAGGGTCATTCCTCTTCATGTTACCTACAAGTACATTCCTTGCCTCGACAATATCATGTTGTCGACGAGCTTGGCTTCTACCACCGACTTGTCGATGGTGACTGGTCTGGTCCGCGTCAAGATCTGTGAAGTATGGGAAGAAACCCAGTTGCTGAAGCTGTTGCATGAATCTGTCAGACGCCCATGAGGTCCAGTTTGAAGCTGGAAAGTATTGCCATAGGGCGAGAAGATTGAGATCGGAAAATTCGTTCCAGTTTCTGCAAAGCTGAACGGCGTGCTTTAAGTCACAATCTTTTGCCATAACAGAGAACTGTAGCCATCCGTCTCGAGACATTGCGTTCTCGCTGGCGTGATTCCAGATACTCTTTCCACAAATGGTTACCTTTGTCTTTGCCCTTGAGCGCCGAGACTTCTTGAGCTTCTTCTTCTTCTTCTTCCTACCCAAGTTTCCAACCTGTCTCAGGATCTTCTCCCTGAACCAGTCGTCGGTGTGCAGATGGGAATATTTGCTATCGGCCTGGAGCAACTCCTCCATAGTTTCATCATCGTCGTCGTCGTCGTCGTCATTGTCTTCAGCTAGAGGCTTCTCGTCTGCTTCATCTCCACGAGCAAAATCGGCACACGCATCTCGGATGTCTTGAAGCGTTGGTTCTGCTACCTTCAAGCACAAATCTCGCAGGTCAGACTCGGCTACTTCATTGTCGTCGAGAAACTCTTGTACAGTGCTTGCTCGAAGAGCAGCCGGGAGTAACGACGCTTGTGAGAGGACAAGACGGCAGAACAGTAGGAGCTTGATCTCTCGTATGTCACGGACCAAGGAGTCGATTTCATCATTGTCCATGGGCGCTGTTTTATCCCAGGTTTCGTAGGGATTTTCCAGGGTGCCAACAAGCTGCATTCCAGCTATGTTTTTGAGGTTTTTCTTGACTCCCTGGCTCAAGCGTTTCCTCATCTCCTCTTCTGTTTCGATGTTGTTTTTGTCTGGATCTTGCAGACCAGGCCCAGATTCATATTTGCCCCTCTCCTGCATGGCGAGAAGCTGTCTTTGCCCTACCAGATCTTTGTCGTCTGTACCCGTGGAGCTGCTGCCGCCTGCGGCGATTGCATCCCCGCTGGCTTTCCCTTTCCCTCTACTCCTCTTTTTGGCCTTCGTCTTCTTGACAGAGATCTTGCCCTCTTCGAGTGATAAAGACTCCTCTGCAGGTGCGCTCGGCGATGCAACAGGTGCTAGCTTTTCTTGGGTAACCTTGGGTGCTTCCATCCAAAGAAAGTGCTTGATCAAGTCGATATAGCGGTTACGTTTGTCATCTTCCAAATCCTCAATAGGATCCCAAGCCTCGTCGTCCGACTCGTCGTTCATGGCCATACGTTCTTTGTACGCATCCTCTAGAAAGGCGTCCTGAAGCTTTTGCTGCTCCTTCTGACGCGTGAGAGCGAGCCGAGCTTCGAGCTGCTTCATATGACGTTTGAAAAGAGCAGCTTCTTGCTTTATCTTTTTCTGCTCCTTGTCACGATTTGCTTCTTCTTCATCCTGTTCATATCGGACCCAGGAGTACCATTGCTCCTTCTCGTAGAGGAGAGTGATATACCTCTTCCTGGCTCTGCCCAGGGCTAGATAGACAATATGTCGGTGACTCACGAGCTTGTCTATATATGCCTGGTGACCATAGTCATAATTCATAGAGTAAAAGTGTTCATGGTGCCATTTTCGCGCCTCTATTACACGATCAAGGGTGTTCCATTTCTCAAATAGATGACCAATTACCTCGTCAATAATTTTTGGGTCAGTGATTGAATTAAATTCATCGTTGGCGAGCGGCGTCTTGGTGTCTGCGATGTAAGAAGGGGGCGCTTTATCAAGAACATCTAGTTTGGCATTACGCTTCTTGTATCCGATATACATCCCATGGGCTTGCTTGGCATGATATTGGCAGAAGAGCTCATTCGCGTGTGTGGCTTCGTTTGTGCATCGTTCTTTATCAGCCAACCACAGCGCCTATTGACATGGCTTGTTAGTGACCCAAGACGAGAAACAGAACATTTCTTATCGTACCTGACATTGTGGCGCAGTGGGGGCCATAATGATTGCCTTTCCTAATAATCAACCGCCGTATGAGTGAGGTTCGGAATATGTGTCAATTGTGTCCTGTCTCCACTGTTGCCGTGTTTGGCTGACTAACCTCCAGCCCGGATTATCTATGTCGGCCATTTGTTATGCCGTCATCCTGCTGCCACTTCCCCTCTTTTTGGGCGCGGATCCTTGTTCTCGCGACGCGTCAATTTAGTAGGTAACAATAACTTCATTTGGAATTACTTACTTCGCTTATTGGCTACGCATAAAATAGCAGACTCGGCTATCATCCTCGCTCTATACGTCCAGCCAATCCTCGACCTGTCTTATTCTAGTCAATCACAATGTCGAATTATGGACTAGTAATTAGCTCAATATCAGTATTTTTTAACCTAAGTCTCTGGTTCACATCCGGTGTTGACGTTTCTACCACATAGAATCCGGGAACTCGAAAAAAAGGCAAGTGAAGTAAATTTTCCCCTGATGCCGTTTTATTGTGGTAAGCATCAGGGACTGTTGACGTGAAAGGTGTTACGAGTGATGTTGCGAACGCGTCTAGCTCAAGGTCCCGGGTAGGGATGTCAACACTGATCTTTCAAAAGCCGGGTTGAACTCTGATATACTAATCGTTACTTTTCTGTGTCAATCGGGTGAATGAGACAGATGGAATGCAAAATATGATGCGTGCAGTAAGACATGTGGTCATTTACATTCACTTGTTGAATCCTAATGTTTTTTTCTCAATGCTGATTATGATACCTAAGTATGATTGCTCTCAAGAGCTTCAAAAATCGCTCTCCCATAAGCCTCGGCTCTATCACTGCCGACGAGACCACTGCCCATCTTATTCATTGCATAAGCAATCGTCACCCGCCTATCGAGATCCATTACCACAACGGATCCACCCCAACCGCTCCAAAAGCAGATATTACCTTGTGGTATCCAATCAAGTGCAGCACAAGGCGTCAGCCCGAATCCAAGACCAAATCTGAGAGGGAGTCCAAGAACCAAGTCTTGCCCAGACTGTTGCTCTATGAAGATCGACTTGACCAGCTTCTCTGACAGGATGCGCTTTCCTCTAGCCGATCCTCCTAAAGACACAACAGACATCAGACGAGCCAAAGAACGGGAGTTGCCGTGGCCATTGACGCCACCTAGCTCTGCACTTCTCCAAGCCTCAGTGTTTACAGAATTTGGATCGAGGGGCGGGTTGAGCAAAGTCTTGGCTTGCACAGACCCTGCCTCAAATTCTGGTGTGATACCCGAGAAGTCTGGAGGTATAATCGGAGAAACTCGATCCCAGGTTCCCTCTGAAGCTCCGATCTGAAAGTCGACATCCAGGACATCCGTGATCTCGGTAGCGACGAATTCGCGCAGGGATTTTCCAGAAACACGACGGACTATTTCTCCAAGAAGATGGCCGAAGCATAGAGCATGGTACCCAGATGCTTTACCGGGAGCCCACCACGGAGTCTGTCCAGCTAGCATTGCAGCAGTCCTTTCTACATCGTAGAGGTCTTCAGTTGATACAGGATCTTCCCAGCCTGAAATACCTGACGCGTGAGATAGTAAGTGCCTAATAAGAACATCTTGTTTCCCGTTTTGCTCAAATTCGGGCCAGTAGTGTGAGACCCGTTCGTCGACATCGATCAATCCCCGATCGACAAGGACGAGGACAGCCAGGCTAGTGACTGCCTTTGTACATGAGAACACATTGACAATAGTGTTTTCTTCCCATGGCTTCGTTAGATCCTTGTCCACATAGCCACCCCAGATATCCACAACTTCCTTGCCATCGATATTGATAGTAATTGAAGCCCCGTTCTCTTTCCCTGATTCGATGAAGCCTTGGAGGAGAGAGCGAACCTCCTGGAACTTAGGGTCGCAATTGCCGTGAATCATGCTCATTTCGGCAGCGGCGAGTTCGGCGAAGACGAACTGGGTATGCCTTCAACTCGAGTCGTGTTGGAGAAAACTTGAGCGAGTTGTCAAATATGTATCAAGAAGATGGCCGAGGTAGCTTGTGGACAACATGCACGACGTTTTATTGGTGAGAGTGGAAGCTAAAGCGCGGGGTAGGAGGCTAGCTTCAGGCGCCGTTAAGAGAATGACCACCTTGGAGCCGGTGACAAAAAACTGAGACAGTTTCAGCATAGAATTTGACACTCTTTACCTCATGTTTATCTTCCCTCAGCTTGACTGTTGAATCTTCCAATACCCTGTAGCTAGCGTAGAACTGTCTTTGAATTGACCTGATCGAACCAGGTTGACCGAAACCAGGGATCTACTGTTTGACGTGTTTCTTACATATGTTACAGCATTGACTTAATCAAAAACCTTTTTGCGTTGGTTTGTACTAATGATGAACTACTCTGTGGTCATCTGTTCAATCTCTACCATACCTTCACCTCTAGATGATCCCAATATCTAGGCTACTGACAGGATCTCCCTCTCACTCGCGATCTTCCTTAAGCTAGCTCTCTATTCCGCTGTAGTCCACGGTGACTGATATACCAGCTTGAGCCCAGTTGTAGATATTTCTCCCATCAAGTTACCTGCTCCGCTGCCGGAACACACGGGCAAGAGGACACAAATCGTTTGCCCCAGCTTGCTTTCGTAAGTAATGACCCACCTTAAAGATCCCGCACCCCTGGTAACCTCGGCCTGAAACCCCCCCTAAGCCGGTCTTTTGGCAGAACAAGGAAGCATTGCCCGATTTGCGTGGAGTTTTGGTGAAGATGTGGACCCTTTCCTAACCAATTACCCCTCCACTTGTTGGTTGATTCTGGCTATCCCAATACGGATAAACACTACGACTAATGCTATTTGTTGATGTGTTCGGATCTTTCCAGGGCAAGCAGGGCTCCCTAGTAAGTCCTAAAGCCCGGAGGTGGGTTCCAGGGTCTCAAAAACGCCGGGTCAAAGATAAAGGGGAGCGATAAAAATATATGGCCATCCTATCACGCAGCAGCTGGACTTACCTAGCATTCCCACTTAACTCAACACATCATGGTAAAACTCGAACGCACGATAATCATTGTCGGCGGCAGCGTCGCTGCCCTCTCTCTCGCTAATATGCTTGAGAAGGCCGGGATACGTTACATCATCTTAGAGGCATATGACGAAATCGCACCTCAAGTTGGCGCCAGTATATGTGTTCAAGCAAATGGGCTGAGAATTCTTGATCAGCTTGATTGCGCCGACAAACTCATATCACTCGTTGATCGGCCCATACATGATTCGTGGGTTCGAAATTATGACGGTTCGATACTGAGACACCACGCGAATGCGCAGAATATATTTACAGCAAGGTACATCATATGGTCTGTTGTTAATTAGGACATACTAACGTCGGAGTCTCTAGTCATGGTTATCCTTCCATCTTTATTGACAGACAGATGTTGTTGCAAATCTTGTATGAGAAACTCAATAACAAAGATTCTGTCTTGACTGGACAGAAGGTTGTATCAGTTGCGGAGCTAGAGAATGGTGTTCAAGTCACAACAGCTAAAGGCGATGTGTTCAAGGGTGACATGGTTGTTGGTGCAGACGGAATCTACAGTACTGTGAGGAATGAGATGTGGCGCATAGCAAACAACAACTCCCCCGGATACTTTCCCGACGACGAATGGTCAAGTGAGTATGGTAAAAGCGAGATGCGTGGACGAATGTACTAATTCTTGATCACAGAGGTACCTTGTTACTATAAGTGTATTTTTGGTGTCTCGCGCCCCTTGGAAGCTTTTCAGAGTGGTGTACATTACATCCACAACCATAACTTCTCCTATTTGGTTATGGTCGGACCTCAAGGAAGGGTCTTTTGGTTCTTGTTTGTTAAATTACCTGAGCCTCGCTATGGTGATGACATTCCAAGATATACAAAAGAGGACGAGGAAAGTCTGGCTGCAGAGCATACATCTGACAAAATCACGCCAGATGTTAGCTTTGAACAATTGTATGCAGCAAGGACAATGTCGACGCTAACACCACTTCACGAGTATGTTTTTGAGAAGTGGTATTTCAATCGTATGATCACAATCGGCGACGCAGCACACAAGGCAAGTAACACCTCTATCCATATGATGATATACTGACTTTGAAAACAGTTCGAGCCATTGACTGGACACGGTGGAAACTGTGCTATCGAGACTGCTGCTACTCTTTTCAACCACCTGATTGAGGACGTCGGCCCAGATTGGAGCACTGCAGACCTCAATGCCGCTTTCAAAACTGTACAGGACGAGCGTGTTGAACGGGTCAAATGGCTTGTTGCGGATGCTCACAAGAACCAGCAGATGCAGGCCATGGCAACGCCTCTCCTAGCCATCATGGCCCCTGTGTTAGTTCGCCTCATCACTACCCCCATTGCGTTTCAACTGTCCTCTCAGAAGTTTATTGGTGCCCCCCGAATCAACAGCCTTCCTGTACCGAAGCGAGATCATACGTTTCCTTACGACGACGAGCTATTCGCAAAGCCTCTTCTCTCTGGCTGGCTGACTACCAGCCTCGGGATTTTCAGCCAAGCAGCGCTATTTCGACTGGCTAGCCAAATTCTTCCTCGCTTGAAGTTTCCCACCACCTTTGGCAGTGAACCGTTGTTGAGAAACTACACTGGAATCAAAGTGGTGGATAAGATTCTGACTATACTGGTCGCTGTTTTTGGAGTCCCCCTTACATCAAACCGAAAGGCATCACTGATTCAGCTCATAACCTTTACACCACTACTTCTGTCTTCGACTCTCGACTGGACGATCGAGAGCTATCGCGATGGATCCCAAGGGCTTCTCACTTCTTTGTAAGTCCCGGAACATGCATGGAATTAGTTGAACTCCGACTAATTACACTCAGCCCTTCCATCTTCGGGGCTATCTATCAGCTCAAGGGGATTGGACAGATTGCCCCGCTGTATCATATGATATCAGTGTGCGAGCAAGGCTTGACAGGGTCTACCGGAACAGTTGCCGGTCACCCAATTGCCAAGTCATCTGTCGAAGCCATTATCCCTGGCATAGGTCTTGGATTTGTTGTACCTACAGCTCTTATGCTATGGCCTTTCAAGAATGCCGAAACTCGACAAAAGCTCATCGCATTATGGCAACCGTTCCCTCTACACGTCAGTCTCATTGTCGCCGGAGTTTCTGGATACCTGCGCAAAAGAAATATCGCAGATCAAGGAACAGAGTCCAAGACCGACGACCTAAGAGAACGAAGGGAGACTACACGCTCCGTTCTAGATATCGTTTACAAAGTTGGTGCAGCAGGTGCAGCACTTATCCATTTTTGGTCCCTCTATCGAATTCTTAGAAGCGAGGATCTCACCTTTTCTGATGTATTTGGAGATCTCAGATCACTTGTTTCCAAATCGTACGGTCCCACGATTGAAGATGGAAGTATCGCATTCTTTCAGCGAGATATGTTTCTGAACGCTCTTTCGGTTGTCACCCACAGCATCTATCGCACTCTAGATCTACGCCGTCTTGGATACATTACTACAAAGGAAGCAGTATCAACTGTACTGGCATCACTGGCAATGCAACCAGTCTTTGGACCCGCTGCGGTTCATATGGGATTTCTTGGATGGCGGGAGGAAATGTTTGCGAGGATGAGTCGTCGTATCAGCGCCTAAGACTAATAAAAGAAAAAGAATGTAACTAAAAATCATATGGGTAGGCTGTGGCTGAAGCCCAGGCAGCAGTCCATGTTTATTTTTACTATGAGCCCCCCCTAAAATGTGAGGTAGATTACATCCGTTATGTATATGAAACCAGTGGATTTTGCTTTTGTGTATTCATTCGAAGTAATTGGCTACGAGAGATAGCTTGGCCTACTGACCGCGCTCGGCGTTCCTGTTCGTGACTAATTCTGCCGGTATTTGGAGACGAAACTCAAGCGACACGTGACCTGACACAGGCTGCCGCTTTTATGGCTCTTCATCAGCCCTCCCTCAGTCCCCCGTCAGCTCCACTCAGCTCTCCTCACCCACCTCTCAGATGACATACTTAATCCAGTAAGGGTTTATTTCCGATCTATTTTGCGTCAGTGAGAACCTGCTTCCCTTTCACACTTCTGAAATACTTCATTCCTAACTTGAGTGCGTAGACCACCTTTCGTCATCAGGCTTACTTGGCAACAAGTCATCTATATCATACTCAGGCAACATTTTAAACACGCGTCTTGCTTGTGACACTCCTCTCAGCCCATTTTCATGCAGGGTCTACACCATGTGGTGGCGCACATCGGCACATTGCGACAACCGGCACTTCCACTACTGACACGTTATCCCATCCAACTACATCGTCACCCACCCATCGTAATCTTGATTGCCCGCGGACCGGAGGCTTTAAAAAATCAACCTATCACTGTAAAAGCCCATTCCATTATAGGTAGTCATTTCGAGCGGACCCGGCATAACACGGGCATCCGGCCCCATAAAACCATCATAAGATGGCTTCGCAAACTAAACCCAATTTTGATATTGGACTGAAAAAATAGGATTTGATAAGAAAAGTTTCCCATGTTTTGAGCAGCTGAAATTGCAAGTTTTTTGCATGTGTCAGTGACATCTGCGTCATCATGCGATTAGAGTGTCTGCTTTCAAATATTGTTGGGAACGGTGCTCGGAGGTGATTAACCCAAAGCCCGACGGAGTTTTTTTTACCGTATTTTTCGTATGCACATGATCGTGACACGTTATTTTGCGTCAGCCTGATGGGTTTTGCGGAAAATATAAAGAGCATGCTTCCAGTGGAGGGTTGATGATAATTTCATATGATAAATTATGATTCAGCCTTATCCTGATCGAATTCACAAAATATGGATTGCGAAAAAGACTCCGACTGCGATTCGAAAACTTCACAACCACAACAACGACCATTTCGAAAACTTGTTCTTGGTCTTCGAGTGTTAGCTTTGTTGGTCACAATCGTCGGTATCGTTGTTGCAGCTATTCCTGCTCGAAGAAGTTCGATTGCTATTGGAATATTGGGACCTGCCGTAGGTCGCCATACACAAGTCTAGCCTTCTCCTGCTAACCAGCCAGTTTGTCACAACATTCTGCTGGTCACTCCTAGAACTCCTCTGCTCTCTGATCCGACGCTTCCATGCGATCCGACCCTCGTTCAGTTTCGCCATCGACGGCTTCATCGCCCTTGGGTCACTTGTGACTCTTATATGGTTTGGAGTATATCAGGCGTGGTGGGAGCTGGATGATCCCTCTTTACCTAACTACATAAGTGCGGCAACGACGGAGATACTGTTCAAGGTGGCACTGGGATTCGCTTGTGTATCAACGTAAGTCGTATACGTCGTCTCTAATCAGGACAGATTGAGTTAACAGCTGACTTAGGGCCACTGAATTGGCACTTTGCATTGCCTGGCTGTTGGAATGACTAGCCGCAGAAGAGCTATAGGTCCGGTGAAAGAGAGAAGTTTGAGGTTGACAGGAAGGTAGCAATGCGGTTGATAATGAATTAACGGGTTGGACAATGGTATTCTTGGTCTGGCGACTACGGATTGATGATGAATATGTAAATTATGTAATGGTTTAAGATATTGGTTCAGCGTTAGAATTTGAACTTCACAGATTTGTCTAGATTGTTGTACGCAATATCCTTATCAACTCAACAAATCAACCACGCCTTGTACATATCTTTACATAAGAAACTGTAAAATTTAGTAAACATTATGAATTCTTATTATAATTTAGGCTAATAGAAGGCTAAAGTTAGGTAAAAAGGATCCACGAGGCGTGGCCAGCTTCTTGAGTCAATACGGTATCTCCGTTGTCTATTTGTTTCGCAACCCATCCCCTTTTAGTCCCAACAAGAGAAGGTCAGCTATGACATTAACATTAACGGAAAGTAACAAACAAACATTTCATTCCGGTAATGTAATTGCCTTCAAGGAACACACTTACCCAATTGGATTGAGGATTCTGCTCTGACCTCCGGCGCCGCCCATTCCTAAGTGGAAAGTTCAAAACTTGCCATTGCTCGGCACAACTCCCCCCCGATCGATAGTTGTCCACATCGCACTGCTTCGGAGTATATGCTCCAGTTTAGGAAGCTCTAGTAGGTCAAAGGGTGTTGGCTGAGATGTGACGGGGACGTCGAGAATGTCATCACAAGCTCAATGCCCCTGTGCTTCAGCTCCTCCGGTATCACAGTTGTGAAATGTCTGATCAACTGGCCTGTAGGGCCATTGCTAGGGTTGGGTGGTAGAATCACAGCGCAACTACCGCAATTAATATCCTCGATCTACTGAAAAGAACCCAGGTCAAAGATGTACAAGTATAGAACCATCTTGCTCTTGCTGTTCAGATTCAGCTCGAACATGAATGACTTGCTTCTGTCTTTCTCAACGTCGACTGTAAATTACTCCAGCAGGCCTTGTAAGGACTACAGGCAGCCAGTAACGCGTAACCGTTTGGGTTAATAAGCCAACTAGGCAGCACAGAAACGTCACGATAACCGCACGGTCAATTATGTCTACGTCCGTTATTTTAGACACGGGACTAGAGGTGTGCCGCAGAGCGAGCCCCCCAACCAACACACTAGGGGCCTGGCTTTAGCTATTCTCGGTCGGGGAGACGGAAACTCGTCAAGGCCTTTCGGAGGTCACAGGCTTGCGATAGCGCTGAATGCAATGATGATGAAATCTCTTGTCTCCACTATAGCTTTCGAATATTGTTTCGCTGTAAGTGTGTACTGTCTCCATCGCTCAAATAGCCCCATTGACCCCGAGTCTGCTTCGGCGTCCTCAGCTGATCATAGCCTGACTGAACGGATGCCGGGCAACAGCCCTCTGCAAACAGCGTGTGGTGAAACGATTGGACACCGTCGAATATTGCGTGGAGTCTTCCGTAACTTCCTAAATTGGCCACAAAGCCGCTTCCGCAGGTCTAATCGCTTCAAACGGGCAGTATGTACCCCTTTATTCCAGTATCGGTAATCTAGACCTTTTAAACAAGTACGTCAATTGACCCCGTGGTTTGCCTGATAATTAGCTATTGTATTCGTGAGCCACTGAGCACACCCAGTGAGGACGCTTCCTTCGGATCGCGTTCAGTGCGTTATCAGAGCTTCTGCTAGACTCCCTGCAACAAGCATAACTAACGCCGTGTATTAACTCGTGATCGAATAGCCAATATACGATGGTTGATCTTCTCAACACTCAATGTTTTCACGTCCCATCTTAGAAGACTAACACCGCGCACACTCATAGCCGCTTTCCAGATACCTTTAGACTCAAGGCTAACATCAACTAGCCAACTGCACCGAGCAGTCAGTCTAGCAACGCTATCGCGCTGCTCAAAGGTAAGTATCCCCACGTAAGATCCATGTATGCTGTGAAATGCAAGAAACTCTAGTTTTTGCATCTTTTGTATGGCTCAGCCCGCCAAGTAAACAAAAGAGTTTTCGACACTTGGAAGCCTGTCGAGGACCATCTGTTCCGACCGTAAAGATAGGTATTCCAAGCTCTGCAGTTGATCGAGCCTTGCAAAGAACTCAAGAGTATCGATGGCATGACTGAGAGATAATACACTTAGGTACTGACACCGCAAGGCCAGACTTGAGGTAAATAGCCTGAGATGACGATTCGGCCTTGGTTGTCTGTGGCGGTAAAGCTCCGGGGTCAAGGCACCAAGTTGTGTGATTTCAATCCTTTCCAATGAAGTAGGCCATGTACGCATAGACACTTCAAGACCTTCATAGAAGCCCTGATGACTTTTGAAATGTGCATGTGGCATTACTTCCCATGTAAGCGACCTCAAAGACGGGAGACAGTTCAATATGTGACTGATAGCCTTAGTGACAAAGCGACGAACGCTCTCGCGTAAAATAGACAAGCGAGAAATGACTTGAACCATGGGGACATATCTACCCGTCATTCTTAATACCGGACTCGACTCGATACCAAACTATGATCTAGCATTGCGTCAAGATCATCCCCCGCTACACCATGTCATTTATTATCAATGACCCTTACCCCCCTGTTCCTGGCGTCACTCGCAACAATGTTTCAAGCGAGGAGAGATCAAGTGCAATTGACTTCGTCAACTGGCATAACCTTGTCTTCGAGGAGTCCACCCATCAAAAGATGATCAACACATCCCTGCCAGACGCTGTAGTCTACCACACTCACGGCACCGTGCGCGGCCACGAAAGTATGAAGAAGTTCTTGGAGAATACGTACGGTTACTTTGTTCCCGGGGTTTCCCGGCATGCCACAAACCATGTTGCCGACCGCGACGAAGATGAAGGCGTCATTGTCCGATACCAAGAATGTCTTATACGATATGGCTGGCACAGCGATGACATTTCTGCCACCAATGGAAACGATACAATTAGGCAGGACGGGCTCCCAGCCATCTGGTGGATCGGTAGAATCCATGACCGATTGAGAATGACGGCTGATGGCTGGAAGATATTGGAGCGTCATCTTGGGACACCTGTTAGAGATGGTCGACTTGACCTTGGAAAGGCCCCCAAACTTTAGCGGGAGGGATATGTGTAGTTGTTATCGGTGCAAATGACTTTCCATACTGGCAGGTAGTTATTTGAGAGACTGAACATGAGAACACAAGATCGACCGTGGTGTCTTTATTTGGGATCACGAATGTTTGACTCCAGAGCAAATCTTATTCTCTGACCATGGTTTCGGCTTTGCTCCCATTCTAAATCTACTTTCCTCTAGGAGGGGGCATCGGAAGCCCTGTTTTTCCCGGATCATCCGCAGGGTTCCTGTCCTTTTCTTTCTTGTCCCGAACCGTCGATAATCCGTAGACTGCAATGAGAAGGAGCATCGATCCACCAGCGATACTACCCACGATCGTATGTTAGCTGATGTATAGGAAACGTAGGTGGGTTGGAAGATGTAGAAAAAAATACTCGTTACTTGCATCATCGTTGTATTGTCCTTGGCAGTCCTTTGGGTCCTGAACTCTGCAGGATCATCTCCGCCTATTTTGCCGTCCCTGGGATCTCTCTTTGTACCGTAATCTGCTGGATCATCCTTTCCTAGTATGCCGTAGGACCGTGTCTGATTGTACAATGGAGATCTGTATCCCAATAGCCGCAACGGGCCCAGTGTTCGGACGCGTGATATGCGATTCAGCATCATGATAAAATGATCGATGTATAAACGCTGTTGAAAGTTATTGTAACGGTAAAGAGAGTTGTTCTTCGCTCAGCCGGTGAAATGTGCTATTAAATAGTCTATGTGTCTATGTCGCCTCGATGAGTAGGTATGTCGTGGTTATGACGTGAAACGTTGTTCAAGCCACTGATGCTGATGTGGAAGTTATGTGGTTATTATGACAACTCCACATAACTAAAATCAGTACCTATGACTAGTGTCTTATGACATGAATAGATGGAAAAAAATGGCATCCAATCACTCGTCGGAATCTCAATCTGAGCGTAGAGTTATTACTAAACGAAAAGTGAGACAGGTAAATGGCCACGCGCTCCTCCGCACTACAACATTGTTTTTTCGTATGAGGTATCATTTGATAGGGGTGCCTCAAACCCCCAGACGAGTGGATGCTTATCCACTCTTACTAGTCTCAAAACCTAGTAGGTCAGTATGGTGCATCGGTAACAATACCGCGAGCCTTTGCTAAACGGACTTGTACAAAGACTTGTGATAGAGCATCTATTGTTGAAGGGGTACAGCAGCTCTGAATGTCGTTAATGATATATTCTCTGGTAAGGTCTCAGACCGCTGATTGCGATATACCATTTTCTCCAGCATGCGCTGTCTCCGTTCCCTCTGCTCAAAGATATTTGAAAAGTCTATTTCTCAGAGTAAAGAAAATTGAAGGACAGCTGACGAAACAGTATATAGTCCATATGGTGCTTGACACTAACATAGCTGCATAGTGAAATCCTTACCCTAAACAGTGCTCAGTAGGGTGAATACGATCTCGGATAGGTATTCACGCACGTACAGCCCCGAAGGTACTGGACCCGTTGAACCTTAATGTTGAGATTGGAGGTGGGGAACTGATCTGGTAAATCAAGAGGCTGTATGTTCTGTAGATATGAGCAACGACATACTCTCGGGGGTAAATCCACTACACCATAGAGCCAGCTAATAGATAAGGTGCTGAATATTCGGTTTAACAAGAGAAAATAGGGGCTTAGGTGCTAGTAGGCCATCCAAAACCTGATGTTTATCTCGGGACGCTCACTGCCTACTTTGATTGAATCATGCTACAGGTTTTCGATCGGCTTATCAGTAGAACGAAACAGCCAGGTAACATAAGCGGCCTTCCCCGATGTTGCTAGGGGAAGGTTTGAACCTGCTAGTTAGGTACCGGCATGTCTTCTGATCACCGCTATACGTAGTACCCATTTTCTTGTCCCTAGTATCGGGCACTGCTTTGAAGCTTAGAACGATTCAAATTTTATTGCACATGATATCGCGTCCATAACCTGAAAGTAATCTCACATTTCTCAGCTTATCGTGCACATTATCTTAAGGTTGTGTGAATGAGAACAAAAACGTACCCCTGTTGTTATCCACGATGACAGTACATTTGTATGTGTACGATACATAATGCACCTGAATACAAGCCATATTCGTGCAAATAGAATACAGCATACGAAGGCAGACTTTTTTCTTCTAGAAGATGAAAGGATATAATCAAGTTCATCCGATACTTACCTATCCCTTGCAAAACAAGTCATCCGCCAAGAACTGCTGCCTAAATTGAGCAAATTACCGCATCACGTGAGCCCTAGCTGACATTGAATGAAAAGGGGCAAGTTCAGGAGACAAAGTTTTTACAAATATACTGTTTAAACTCTTTACCTACATGATCTCTCGAAGAACCGTCCATCTCGTAGTGCGGTTTCAAGATACCATTACTCTCAAGTATCTAAACTTTGACTAGCCATGACCGCAATCTCCGCCATTTTCACATGGCCTTACCAGTTCCTTTTCATGGTTCTAGAAGTGAGTATTCGGAGATATCTAGCTCAGTGATCGTTCCCTTAAATGTTTCGCAGCCAAGTGTAATCTTCGCTTCTATTTTACTTATTCCGACATCACCATCCAACCACTTTCAGTCCCTTGCACCTACTAATAGCGCGGGGCCTTTCTGGTCTCCCTCCTCTCTACACAAATCATGCGACGCCGAATCTGCCTGGAACACTCCACAACTCCGCGGCCTTTGGTACGGATACATCGCTGCTCTTGCTTTTAGTGGTCTTGTCGAGCCGATGCTACTGTACGTGGCCCGATACAAACTGCGAGACACAAACGACGCGGAATTGGTAATAAAAACGATCTTGTTTGCATTTATAGCGTTCGACATTTTTCATGCAGGCGCAACATTGGCTGTCACAGGTGTAGCGGCCGTTATACCCGGGCCAGATCGCCATGTATATGCTATGGTCAATGTCTGGGTGCCGATCACATGGATGGTTTTACGTATATTGTGGCTGGTGGGGGTTGGAAGGAAGTTTGCTCCCAAGAGTGTAAAGCGGGAGTGAGCACTACCAACGAGTAGATCAATGCACAGTTGGCTTCTTTCTACTACACATTGGTAGTGCCAATACCAAAGAAACTGATCTGTGAAGTTGGAATAGTTGTTTCTTTACTTTATAAACCTAGAGAGATACTATTGTCACCGTCACTCATCCAATCTTTATTCCTTCTTGTAGTAGTGGTAGCAAATACGACCATTTTGCCACTAGGACAGAGCTTGCTGTTGTCACTTACATGAACATCCGGCTACTTGCCGACCGCCACGATGAAAATGTAGTCCTTCCAAAAAGAATGGGTTTGTCGTCCCCTACGCCCTCGTATACATGGAACGGAAATGAGTGCGCTCAGGGTTGAGTACTCAAATATGGCTATCTGGACGAGCAAGAAACGGAAACTCCGGATCTTGTAGTTGGTGTCACTACTACTATGTTATTCCTTGTAAAGATTTATCTCTGGTAGAAGAGGAAAAATAAAGGAGATACTGCGGAGAATATTAGATTTATTAGGTTGGTAGATCGCGGACATGATTTATCGCGTGAAAGAGAGCGTACATGATTCTGTCTAGCCAGTGTCGATAGAAGAAGCTCGATTGAGGGTATTCTAAATAATGCTCCAGGCCTAACAAAGGTATGGCTTATTTTCCTGTACCCTTGGTCTATCTCCGACATTCAACTATCAGGACAACTTACATAATCAATTGACGAAGCCCATTGATCCAGGAGTCACTCGACCCCCATCTCGAGGGCACCATGAGGGTTTAGGCAATCAGAAGCTCCGGTTTTATATCAGAAACTAGCAAGGACCACAGTCCATAGACATCATTAACAACATTTGTGACGCCACTCAGCTGTGACGTAGGTCTCAAGGCACAAGGCCTTCTGCGTCAAAGTAGTGGCAGTTGAGGATGATGATCTAGCCGGGACCTCACATCCTCACAGCTTGACTCAGAGATGTTTAAACACAGAGCCTTGCGTATTGAGAACCACCGTTTTTAGGTAAAAATTCTTAATAGGGGAATCTGTGATAATAAGAAGGCCTGTTGTTTCAGGTTCAGCTCCGAAAGGACAGGCCATTATTTTGACGCGTGTCTACCTGGTACATGACTCACTTCCGAGAAACTCAGTGACAAATTCGCGTACTGTCACAGGAAATTCGAATTCAACGGAGAGATACATGAAGATTAGTCACAGGTGGGGACAAGCTCGTTAAGAACATAGCTGTAAGTTAGGAGAAGTTACTGATTAGCAAAAAAAGGGGTGAAATACTTCATGCTACCAGGGTCCTCTGCGTCTTGCCATCTTCATGGTCTACCTGATCCAACGTTCCAGCGTGTGTGAACACTGTATTATCATTCACTTTGTACTCAGAGCGCCTTCTAACCGCCCGATAGAATCATTAAACACGCCTGGTCGACGTTAAGGTAAACCTGACAACATTCGCGGTTAGGCTTTAGCAAAATATCTTAAGACACCTGCCGGAGCCGATGTTATATTTCCTCCATGCCCTCTTCGCTGGCACTTTGGCTCAGGTGCTGACCAAGGCAAACAACTCGAAATATTCAGTAGTCTTGGTCCAGTGATTAGTGTTATGATATTATAGTGAATTAAGGGAGGGTAGAGAGATGGCGTCTCTGTTTTACAAGTAGGAGTAGTCCGGATATAAAGCAAACTCCTGACCTAGAAACGGGCGTTCCCGTCATCTTGATTACAAGTTACATCTGAATCTATTGTGTGTGACTGACCACGGTAGGAACTTGAAGTATTCAGTCATCATCTTCAATTGTGGACGGCGAAGATAACCATCCTTGACGGTATACCAGGATGTGACCGGGTCTGGAACTGGATCTGCCACGAAGTCGAAGCGCACCTAACAAAAGATTGCACAACTGGTGTAGCTTCAATATCTCTCATGCATCACATAATACTTACGGGGCACACAATTTTGCCAATCCTGAATCCTGACTGGTTCAGCATTCTGATTCTTCCGCTGTAATGAGTACAACGCTTATATCGCAACTTAGGAAGTATCCAGGTAGCGCTAGTCCGGATGCTACATACTAGTACATGCCGCCAGTTTCAGACACTTATCTCCACAAGCGTGGGATATCATACTCGAAGAACCTTTCCGCATGTCGGGAGGGAGTGATTTTCTTGAGTCCTAAGCTTCTGCCTGTTGAGTATCAGGATATCCATCGGTCGTAGTCTTGTGACTTTGTGCGGTCTTAAGGGCGAGAGCATATTAATGGGACCAATATGGAGTATGAACAGCGTACCTGTCTACCTTTACTTAGATTCGCAGTCGAGTGTCTAGTTATAACTATTGGAAGGAGGTGGTAAGACTTGCTAATGACTCTAGATCCTGCTGTTACACCAGGATCTAGCTTGATCATGGGCAATGCACTCCCTGGAGACTTAGCTTGAAGTTGTTACGAACATGACTGGTCCATTTTCTGATCGCACTGGCGAACACGGAATACTTGCCTGCTGCAAACTATGACTTGAGAAGCTGATCTCGTGACAGCTGGTTATCGAGAAGGCCGAGCCCAATAAAGTCTTGTGCCCCCTTCCAAGCGCGAAGTACAAACAACATCCTATCTAACCCGTCCTCCACGCTCTGTCGTTGTGGGAAATGATCATCGACAGTCGCGTGATTTTGACTGAAGAAATTCATCTCTTGATTGAATCTCGCGAAACTCACCCAACGTCTCCCTATCATTGATTTGATCTGTCATGCGAACTGTACCCTGACCCGAGGCCACCCAATCCTTCCAATAATACCATGTACCCCAGCTGTGAGCTGCCATTTCGTTCAAGAGGGTGTGATGATCCTGTGGCTGGCCTGAATCGAAGTTACATTGCAAGGTGGTCGATGTCTGACTCATCATGTGCTGAATCGCTGATTGGAATGCTTCATTTACAGTAAAGAGTCGAGTATACGTCATAAGCCGTCTGGTGTTTGACATATCATAGCTTTCTGGTGGAGTTACCAAGTTGCTTGACATACACTCGCTCCACGCTTTATGTCGAGCAATACTATGGTGAACCCACGTGTTGAAAGCTTCTGTGCAAATGTCGGCGTGAGGACCTGAATCTAATAGTAAGATGAAAGCTTCAGCAGAAATACCTGTGTTAGCCACTGCAAGGGCGTCAAGTAGCCACCAACTAAGTTCAGAGACAAACCACTGACGTTCTGTTTGCACCTGAGACATGTTGGCTTCATCAGTGAGAATATCCACGACATCATCCGTGCAGTTGTCGAAGTACGCTATGAAACAATGAACAACGTTGACATGGCGCTGAACTCGAAGTAGAGGATTTTCCTTCAGAAAAGGAACCAGTCCAAAAGCGTGTAAAGATGCGTTGTTAACCGCTGGGTAATTCTCATCGAGAATTATGTTATGTATATGAACTCGTTGATGATGAGGCAGCGTGGCAAGAAAACGAATAGCTACGGCGGCGGCAGAGAATCTTGGCTTTTCGCGGCAGCGGAACGAGAAATGTGATGAAGGATGATCAACTTCTTCCATATGTTGGCTCGTTGGAAAGTTCCTGCGAACTTCATAGGAGAAATTGATATCGTAGTGCCACCTATCAGGCAGTTTCCACACGACTTCAGGGACACCAAGCAGGGTCAAGACATTTGCAACTTGAGATCGGGAGGGAATAGCCCAATACTCGAATTCAAGATTGAAGAACTCTTCTGCCGGATACTTGTCAACCCAATGTGGCAAACAGGCGTAGACGCGGTTGGCGAATTCTGTTGGGTTCTTGTCTGCGACGAGCCGCAAGCAAGGAGATAGGCATCGGTAGACTTCTCCACAGCCAAGGTTCCAACGTTGGTAAGAGTCATCATATCGGTCCAAGCTCCTGCTTCTGGGTTCTTCGGGCTCATACTCATATGTAAAGTCAAGCCGCAACCGATCAACATTTTGAAAGCCAGAATACTGATAGTCCCACAGAACTATATCAGAATCAGAAATTGTATCCTCGTAGAATTGCTGCACAAACTCGCACCGATGCGGCCGTACATATTCCGAGTAGGTGACATTGTCTGAAATAGTTGGGAGATGCTCGCCGGTGTGCCAAGTACGGAAATGATGGTCTCGTTCCATTTCAAGTTTTGATCTGAAAGTTGGGAACTCTTTCTCTAGTTGAGTGTGCATTTCCGGGGTGATGAGATGGGCAAGATGTAGCACAAGGTCTTGCTGCAGGACGTTATAATATGTCGCTGCAAGATTGAAGCAGCCTGCTAGACTGCGCCAGTCATCGCGAAAGAGAGTTGAGAAATGGATTGTGTTGACAGCTAAGGGCAGGTTCTTGCACGCGTTGGCGATCGAGCGACAGGTGTAGAAAAGAGAAAGGTCGATCGGGCTGTCGTCGGCGTTCCTCAGCTTGTTTGATTTGCCGTCGTAAACATAACCACCTTGGACCTTGAAGCAGTAGCCGAAGATTTGCTGCTTGACCTCCAAAGGGAGATTCGTGATGTCAGTCTTGGTAGCCATGTCGCTGGGGGTGAATGGTGTGTTAGCGAAAGAAGGGAGTGAAAAGTGGGAGACGACGAGAGGCGGGGGTTTTAAGTAATAAAGGGTATTAAATAGAATTTTAGAACTTAAAGTTGTACGTAATGACTGAGCAATAGGCAGCCAATCTGACAGCCAATCAAATCGAAAGTCACACCAGATTTAAAGTATCACCAGGACTAAGTTTACGACAAGGGACAATCGGTTTGGCCGGCGCGGGAGCCTTTTATATTTTTATTCTTATTTGACTTTAAACAGATGCCCAAGTCTTCCTTAATCGTCCATATTCTCAACTGTGATATTGACCTCTCCCAGGCAGGTCAGAAACTCTTATTCTTCAATCCAATAGAAATCGCACCATGTGATTGAACTTAAACCATGAACACGTATACTACTCCAGTGGTCAGTCTGGTATCGTAACAGAAGCGGTTCACTTACTCACTCTCACAGCAGCTTTCCCAACTGCTGTTTTTTCCTCCTTCAAATCTCAACCAAATCCCGACATCAAGGCCTACAGCACTAAAGGTCAGCATAATGATTAAGGAAGGGGGATCCAATACATGGCTTACATACTAGCCGACCAACCTTCGCAACTGATCACAAAGGTTAGCTTTAAGTAGCAAAGGGGACTGAAGCCATAAACCCACCTGTCAGTCAACCGAGCCATCAGTCGATCCATCAAGAATCCGAGACTCTAGCACAAATCAGCTATATATCCAACATCTACACCAGGTGATGGACCCACGGGTCACTAGGAAGACCAGGCCACTCCGAAGAGGAAGTCAGTATAAGCGGAACAAGGAAAATAAATCATATGCTTACAGTCAGTCAAACGATCCCTGATCCCTCTGACTGGTTAGCGTATTCTCAAGCTACTGATAGAGGCCACGTACTTACCCCTCAACGTACAACGCTAACTCTGTCAATAGCAACCAACAAGCGAAATGGATCCTGCTACAGATTAAGTAAGAGACGGTGAAATGATTATGGTACCGATTCTGACTCACTCGAAACAAGGAACTTAGCGGACGGCCGACCCTATGACAACAAGGTCCTTGGCTGTCAAGATGTCAAAGAAGCCCTCTCAAAGGTCCACAACAAGCATGACCTGGAAAGGCTAGAGCAGGAGGCCAAGGACCTGATGAGGTCTCCAGAGTGGGATTTCAGGGGTATGAGGCCTATGAAATCAACCGCTTAGCATATATGAAATAGCCAGGAGTTATAGTTCTTACCACTTCGAGACAACCTCAATTTGGTCAGACTAATTGCCTTTGGTTGTGAGCTCCTATTGCTCTATTGGCTGACGGTTTCTAAATCTAGACCTAGAAAGACGCGCCGAGTAGATCTCAAAAAGGAGCTCAAGAGCCTCAGAGGGCTTGAGAAGAGGCTTCTAGAGGGGAGCCTGTTGCTTGAGGAGGAGGATTGGTTCCTTAATAAAGTGAAGTCGCTTCTGAATTAAGTTGGTTAATTATATATAGATGGAGTTTATATGAACTCACTCCTGTAAGGCCTGGATCGACGCCTTGGAAGATCAGGTCGAGTGGGCGAACGAGGTCTTGAGCAGTAAGACTGCTGCATGATCTGGAAATGGGAAGATCAGCTAGTCAGTTCATCTATGAAAGTCAGAAGAGTATTTGAGACTATGCCGATCATCAACAGAGAGCATGATTATATGACCACCAAAGACAGCGGGGTCCGGAAGGCCCAGAGACAGTTCAGTAGAAGGGGATAGAGAACTGACCTACCGACCGCGATTGCACGCACAACTGCCAAAGACAGCTGAGTCAGTGGTAAGCCAGGGAGAGAAGATGAAGTGGAAGCAGGTGGATAGGCGACTTACCGACCACCATTGCGGCGTACGGCGTTGGGGAGGGGGACTGCTGGCACACGAGAGTTAGAATGAACGTGAAAAGGTGATGATGAGGTTATACAAACGAACGAAAATTGGGAGTTTTAAGGTCTGTTCAGCATAGTTAGTAAATGGTCAATGTCGGTTGGGTAGTGAATGGGAAGGTAGCATGCGATCAACTGAACGGGAAAGGATGTAAAGTCATTGAAAGGGTATTGGACGTACTGGAAGGATTGCGTGTTCTGTTCTGTCTGTCTCAAAACACAGGTCAGCACGACATACATGCGAGGATTAAGTGTATGGCTAAACTTACTCAAAGTCAAAGTCTAGGCAGCTCGAAGTCAAGTCGGCTGAACCTTTGTTATCACGAGTCCAAGATCGATGTGGTCAAGGGTTAGGCTTACCTTCGGGCCGTGGAATTGATTCAGGTCACGTGACTGACGCTTCAACTCGATCCTGACTACTTACAACAGTATAAAAGTCAGTATTCGTTGTTAAAAGAGACGAAGTGGGCTCACCGTGATGCGATGCAATGTTATCAACTGTGTTATCAACTGGGGGCTTCCTCGATGACCAGTTGTGGTCCTCACCGACCAGTAACGGTATCAAGGTGGCCCAAAAAAAAAAACACCATGCAAAGAGGATAACAACCGGGGGGGCTCCGAAGAAAAAGATGCGAGGAGGAAACTCAGTCCAACCGTCATCATCGGTGTTCTCAAACTCTAATGCGATGAGTGTGTGATGGCGCCTAAGCACCGGTGCTCCGGGTGTAGAACGGAGAGTCCTCACGTACGTAATCGTACTGGGCCAGCGGGAAATGAACCATCGCCCATTGCGTAGCCACCTTGGCGTGAGCCGTCAACAGAGTCTTCCAGTTCAACATAAAGAGGCTGTCAACCAATTGCTGTCGTGCAGCGTCTAGGTTGGGGCAGTGGAAGAACATATGGTAGACAGTCTGCTTCCGATGCCCGCAAGGGCATGATGCGGGAACGATCTCGCAAAGGAAATCCGACTCCTCAACGACCGACGTCGATGAAGCTGCTCTCGTCGTAGTAAACGAAGGGCCAGTGGGGGTCGTAAAGGCTGTCATAGCCGAAGTCCGAGGTTGCGTCATGCTGGCCAGGATTGGACGCTTTACCTGCATATCGTGTAAAGGACCGTTTAGGGCGATCTTCTCGCTACGCAACTCAAGTAGGAGTGTACTCTCCGCTCTTCTGAGACCCTTGTAGTACTCGAGGCTCTCGGGGCCCCAATCTTCCTCCAGGATCGCAGGACAGTGCTTGGTCGGATGTCTATCCACTCGCTTACAACGGTATTGATTCCAGATATTGGAACTCCTCTCCTCTGCTTCCTCAGATGCCTGCGCGTTGATGGCGTCTTTGCGCTTCGAACGTATTCGCCATGCTGCAAACCGCCTCTCCGTGTTGCCTTTCTTCTGCGCCAGAAGCCTTGCGGCAGCTCGTGTGGCTAATCCGTGGGCCTCATGATCAAGAAGATCCGTCGCTACCATATTGTGTAGCCTAAGAATTTCACATTTGAGGGGTGATGGAGGTACAGGGTTTTCCTCATTCCTGAAACCCAGGGACAAGGCTCGCCCAGATAGTGCCCGTTTATGGAGGTAGATCCGCATGTTCGGGATGTGAAACTCCTTCAAAACAACCTCCCTTGGAACTTGACCGAAGTAAGCAGTCATCACCTTGAGAGCCCTGTAGTGGATCGAGTCGAGTCGTCCAACCTGTTTCTTCAATGATCGGGGAAGTCTCTGTGTTGGACTGTATAAGAACCAGGCTTCACAAGCGTGGGCGAAGATGGGCAAAATGCTACCCATGTAGAACTCTCGTGCCTTTTGGATCGCCATGCCTGATTTCCGTCTTGCCGTGAATCTCAGAACCCTCAACTTGTTGCTGACCTTACTCTCAATATCGTCGACGTGCGCTTTAAAAGTGAGCTGAGGGTCGATCACTACTCCCAGCACCTTGATCCTGTCGTCCTTGAAACACTCAGTGTTGTTCGCAACTCCAGGGATGTCTGGGAGCAATCTACAAGTGGGTGCGTTCTCGCAAGGGTTATTGAAGTGCATGATGCTATACTTCTTCGGCGCGAACTCCAGCTGCGTCTCTGCGGACCACTTCATAACATCTTCATGAATTACCTCGAGCGCCTTGCAATTGTCGGCATAAGATTGAGAGACCACAACGATATATGTGTCGTCCACGTAGGAGATAGTCCTGATATGGAAGCCGCCTATTGTCTTCTTGTTGAGCATCTCAAGCAAGGGAGCTGCGAAGAAGAGGAACAGGAGTGGCGAGAGTGGCGATCCTTGCGGAATGCCCACGTTGACGAGAGTGGGATCGGACGTGCTCCGGGGAAGTTTGAGTGCGGTGAAGCGTTCTGAAAGAAACGATTGCATTATTCGAAGGAAATGTTGAGGCAAACCTTTATCTGCGAGAATTTGCAGAAGCATCTCACGAGAGACATTATCGAAAGCACCAGCGATATCGAGACCCATGATAGTGATGCGCTGCGGCAAGTCCCGCTCCCTCTTACACTTTCTCCTTGACCAGTGCTTATGAATCATGTCGAACAAACTCCTGAGAGCCATTGTTGTTGACTTACCCGGAGCGCCGTACTGATTGTCGGGAAGAAGGAAATTGTCAAGGGCAACCTTCTTTAGCCGGTTGGCCAAAATCCTTTCCAAGAGCTTCCCAACCGACGCCAGAAGTGCAATTGGACGTCAGCTTTTGGCTGAGCTGTAGGACTCCTTATCTGGCTTGGGAAGCATAACGGTGAGGGCAGTCTTGAATGCGGTAGGGAAGTAGCCGAGCTGCAGACAGTGGCGAAAAATGATAGTGAGGTAGGGAGTCAGTGTATCGATCCCCAGCTTGATCGCCTCGTTGGCCACCATGTCCGTTCCAGGTGCCTTCTTGCGACGTAAATTCTTGATCAGATACCTGACCTCTTTCTCTTCCATAGAAATATCCATGAAGAGCTCCTGACGATCCGGCTTCAACGTGGGAAAAGGAACGGTGACCATATACTCGAGCTCATCGATCCGCTTCCATAATGCCCTGAGTATATGTTGCTGCTTCTCTGCTTCTGTAGTGTAGATATTGTCGGAAGGATCCTCCAAGTCAGGCATATTGAGCATGATGCGTGGCTTCGTCCGGAGTAGCCCCAGCCTGGCCACTTTCCAGGTACCGTCGGTGGACTCACCGAGCTTATGGATAAAGTGGCGATCTGTTTCAACTGTCTTCTTTTTCTTTGCAGCCCTCTCAGCTCGTCGCCGTCGGGTCCGGAGGTTGGCTGGGGTACCAGATGGGGCTATTGTCTCAGGCCATGTTGAGGCAACGCCATCGCCCTCCAAAATTTCAAGGGCCTTGAGATCCATAGGCCTGGCACTTGGAGATGGGTTGGCCAGTTTGGTAGGGACGGTTGTGTCGACGGCGCTCTGGAGACCAGAGATGACGACCCTTGCAAGATGTTCAACTTGCTCCTTGTCCAAGTCAGTGGTCTTCAACTGGTCCAGGGGAGGTAGTTCGCTAGCCAGGACTTTGTTGAAACGCCGCGCATCAGTTTGCTCGTAAAGATACCGTAGGGACGAGTCCCGGATGGCTTCAATGTCGAGGATGGTTCGGATGGGACGATGGTCGGAATCTGGCCAAGGGTTTTGCTCGTAGACCTGGCAAGATTTGACACAGTTCTTGAGCGATTGACTGACGAAGCAAAGATCAACGCATGATACAATGGTACGGTCGCCATCTTTTCTCTTGTATGTCTCGGAGCCGGGAGGCGTTGCGAGAACCATGTTAGCATTCGCCATACCGTCCCTAAGGGCCCTGGCTGGCGCTGTGACTTTGCTGTCATCTCCTCTGAATCGTGCACCTGCCCATGACGGGTCATGGAGATTAAAATCGCCCATCACTATGTCACGGCCAGACTTCGTGGTCTTTCCAACCATGTCGGGAATGGTCATGGCCATCGTGGGCTGATTCGGATTGTAAGCGGAGTGGATTCTGAGGTCTCCGACCTCTGTAGCTACGTGAAGAGTGGCGAGCATTTCACTGTTGACGCCCTCATACCACTGGACTTTCCATGTTTGTTTGGGAATGGACTTGTGTTAGGCAACGATTTCACAGCCATGATGTGCAGGAGTTGGAAAAAGGCTCGCGGATGAAGCGTTAAAGGTCACTTCCGCTGGAGCGACTGTAAAGATTCACTGGGGATCATGGTTTGGCAATTTCTGGCTTCGCTTGACTGTTTGCACTTCGTTCTGCCACATGCGGAACTTGAGTAAGGTGTGGCACCGACGTCGGCAACTAAGTTACGGGGAATGGGGGCACTGTGCGACAGTGATTCAAGGAGAACTTGAGTAGCCGGGTTGTGGGTGGGGTTGCAGTGGCGTAGCACCAAGGATGATGGTACGATGGTGCAGCAGCCACATCTACGGCGAAGAGCATCACTCAGACACACACACTGACAATATGGGCACAATAAACTGCAAAAATTGAAGTTTACATGACTTTTACATCTTAGGAGCTATACGGACTGAATTGTTGAACATGATACTTACCAAATTTAGACTTCGTCAGGATATTCTTTATTGGGACGTTTCCATCCCATCCATCCGATTTTATTGCCCGTCTGTATCATCTCATTCTTGTTTCTATATCTGGGCGAAACGAGCGATAACGGTAAATGCGACCAAGGGGCAGAAGCGTTGGCACAGTATTTTCTACGATACCCTGATGAGTTAGACTATTTTCAAGATGGGTGCTGGAAACCAGTTCGAGGGTTTTCAGCTGAAGCTTGAATGTAATCAGTTCCATTTGGATGCGAGATGTACTGATCGATCTTACTTCTGATCATCACTTCTGATTGGAAAGTAGGGCAAGAGACTAGCTACCAAAAAGATGATCAACACGGATTGAGAGTCATCTCGGGTAGACGGCCCATGAGGGCGATCTGTATGCCCATTTCAGCTTTGCCCAATCATATGGCATCATGGCCATGGACCTCGACCAACCTGGAAGTCTAGATGTCAACAGAAACATTCAGCCCTTTGAATCCTTCAAGTAAAGGAGCACCTTTTAGAATGGTTTCACATGCTCCTCATACACAAGTGGTCGATCGCTTATGAATGAGGCTGATTTAACTTTGTATAGTGCCAATCTCTACCGTCGTGGCGAGATGAATATGGTCAAGCGTATGCAATTTTCTCAGCATGAATCCACAGCCTGATCTCATCCAGCTTTTAACATGGGCATATTGTCTCAGTTCAAACGAATCTTATTGAAGCTCAAACTGTTGGACTATGGGAATGTAGAAGTACTGGGAGCCACACTGGGCCCCATGGACCCTAGCCATGGCTATGATCATGGCTCTTTCTATCACTCTGACCCCTTAGAAGGATACTTCAACTGTAACAATAAGGATAAAAGGGCCATCCATAGATCATGCAGGGAGGGACATCGTTACAATTTGGAAAAAGATAGGCTCTGTTGAACCTAAAGAGCTGCTGGAAACAAGGAATTTTAGAGCTGCATTAACGATCGAGAGGACAATATAGCATTCATCCCGGGTATGGCCAACTCTCCAATTTTAAGTCCTTGCTAACATGGACATTGTACGAGTTTCCACCAACCTAAAGACCCTTTACGAGTCTCGTTCGCTGAGGAAGAAGAGGCTGATTCCTATATCCTGTAAAGTAGATATGCCACGGTTCTATGGGGCTCACAAATAAATTTGTGGCGACATTGGAAGTAAACAGATTGATGGCTACGCTTTCGACGATGCAACGAGCTCCCCTGGCGGCACCATTGTAATTTGTAGTTCATGGTTTGTAACGGGAGTCGAGCCTCTGTCATCTATCAGTGAAGCGCTGTCTAGATTTTGGCCTCACGCAACGAATCTACTTACATAGATGACAAATACCGACATCTGCTTCGTGAAATGATTCATCTTCCATCTGAATGTTCGTTACCTACTATGTCAGGTAAAGATATGTCTCTTGGCCCTAGTCACCTACGAATCCTAATCAGATCTTACTGACCCTATCAAAAGACAACGACATGGTTATTAAGGTTCAGTAAGAACATCGTAGAAAGGCGCTTGACAACGAAGAATGGTAGGTTAGCCCTATTTATGCACTATCCTTTTCCAAGCCTATCCCATAGTCGACAGCTACGCGCCGTACGTCGAGAAATCTCTCGTTAGCCTTTAGAAGACCATGACAAACGCCGCTTATCCTCCAGGCAGAAATGACGACCCTACCAGCACTACCGAAGCAGAGCTCCAGCCGATAGAGCAACCTACCACGTATGATTTCAATGGCAATGGAATGTGTTCATTGAGTCCCTTTCAGTTCAGGTATTGTAAACGCGCTATCATTTCGTTCATACAGAGGATCAACACTACGGCGACGGTAAGGCACTTGATTGGGACTGTTGTGCCAGCTCCTTAGGATATGGATGCAAGGCATCAGTCACTGGTGAATTTGTCCGCTTAGTAAAAACGAAATGCGGTGGAGTGCTAGGAACTCAGGGACAAGGGGGCTTGTGGGAAGTGTGGCAGTATTCACTACGGAGATGGTGGTCGACTTACTGTCAATTATGTGACCGACTGTGACAACCGGTGGTGTAGCAGTAAAGCTGATCAAGATCGAGATCCCCATGGTGGAACTGGGTAATCTTAGGAGATTTCATATCATCACGACCATTTAGATCAACATAGTCGAACAAATCGGATTCATGATACGCCATTCACTTCTAGCCATTCCTCTAGCAGCTCTGGGCACCTTGGCACAGCTGACGTGTTATATTCTGAAGTACTACCGACAGAAGTAGAAAAAGTTACGGAATACTCTGCGCCGTCACATGTGATACATATTTGACTCTTTTATCTTATTCCTTACAATCTGAGGAACTATTGCATATGAGATATTGGAATCTGTCGTTATGTCTAAAACTAATATTGGTGGCTCAATCGCACATTACCCCGCTTAACAGTGGCTTGCTGAACAACCCTCTTCATCCATAGATCGGCAATCTATCTGCTGTAGTAGTTCCTGTAAGCTACAACATATACGTGGCAAGGGACGGCACGGCACGAGGAGAACCATTCAGCTCCGGACTATATGTTCGCTATCACTGCAGCTATTCCATAGGGGTGTGCAGCTGAGACACACAACCGCTTCAACTATCGGGTCAGCTCTGAACTATCGGGCAGTGTCAGCCTCATAAGCAGAATTTGTTTGACATGTGGCGAGTGTTCGACTTTAAACTTACTTCTCTTGTTATACAGATTCTGCTACAAGATTTCAAAATGTCTGTAGTCGTTTTATAGAAGATGAAGATGGAAAAGAAACGATGGCGAAAGAGTAGGCGACAAGCCATCACTCATACGTCATGCATCCTGAGACATGCTTGTGATTAAGATGCATATGCAGGTAGGCAATAGCTCGTGGTTGAAGTTTGTGGCTGGCTGAAAAGCACAACACATTCCTTGTAGGTATTAATTCAAGGCCCTTCGAAAGTGTGTGAAGACAGTTTTGTGCAAGCTCAAGATTGAGGCCCTCTGCTACACCACAATTTCTTCTGGTGGGGATGATAGCAATTAACGAGCGGCTTTCGGTAGATTTGGTAGTTGATTGATAGCTTTGGGATGTGTATATATATGTGACAGTCACGACGATAAAGACGAGGTAAAAGTTCACACAAGTTCCAACAAGTTCAAATCATCTTCAATCATGAGCTCTTTTCCAACCATGGCTTTAAAAACAGAGTTGCTTTCTCTCGGCAATAGCTACTCGTTTGATAAGATTCTGGAAGCAGGGAGCTTCATTCTTTTTTATTCTGCCACGTATAATCTGCTACCCGACAAGAGTGTGGAAATTGATAATACTAGTATCAATGTTCTCAGCTCTGAAGATGACGTTCTCCTTCACATCTCTTTCCGTCGTGCTGAGAACCAAATCGTTTTCAACAGTCGTCTACGTAACTATGGATGGGGAAAGGAGGAACGCGTTTCCTTCCAAGGAGTATTGAGCAAGACTGATGCCACTGTGGCCGTTCGACTAGAGACCAATTCCTACACCATCTATATAGACGATTCCATCATTCATACCTACAGCAAGCGGATCCTCAAAGATGCACAGAGAATTTCTTACCAAACAGCTAGAGAATCTCTCTTCACCAATCCTATTGGGGTCGTTTTCCAAACGAAGGAGCAGGCTGCCGACGACGAGTACAAGAAAAAGCCTGCAACCAGTTACCAAGATGCCTACTTCCCTTTGACTCCCGAGGGGATGGCCAAGGAGTCTGAAGCGGAACCTTTTGACTATGTTATTGTTGGGTCTGGTATTGGCGGTGGTATACTTGCCACAGATCTGCTCGACAAGAACCACCTTATGTCCCGTGTGTCCGCTAGCTTCAGTGCTCAAGCGACTAAGGTCGCACGTTCTACCTGGAGTCTCGGTGCTCCGCCCGTATCCACAGATGATAAGAAAGACAGAACCAAGCGCATTCTAGTTATTGAACGAGGTAACTTGCTGTTTCCTACACACTCACTCAACATGCCACGTCCGACAAACCGTGGAACCTACGGTCAAATGAACGACTTGTTCTACAATCACTTCAAGCAGGACTGGGAGATGGACGATAAGACACGCAAGATCTGGAAAGGCGGTCCGGTATACTGTCTTGGCGGCCGTAGCACTGTTTGGGGACTGTTTTCTCCAAGGTAAGTGACTCCCTCACTCTGATATGCTGCGCTTTTATCTGACATTTGTGCCAGGATCGATGATGATACTTTCAGGACTTACTTCCCAAAGGAGGTATATCAGGATCTGAAAAAGACATATTTGCGAAAAGCAGAAGAATGGATGAATATATCATACCCACGGACCCTCTCCCTGCACCGCGCGCTGAAGGACAGTCTTAATCTTCGTCCTCCCAATTCCCCGCTACCTACTACGCAGTGGGAATGGGGACGAGTTGCTTCCGAGTTCGGTGACCCGAGGAACTTTGATTTTGCTGAGGGTGCATTCAGCACCGTGGATCGTCTTCTGGAGGCTGCAATGGATGACCACTGTGGCCTTGGGAAGTTTAAGATCATCATCAACTCACTTGCCTCACGTCTGGAACCCATGCCGGCTCCGGGCAAAGTACAGTCGGCGACGCATGTCGTTGTGAAAGACACTAAAGGCGTAGAGCATAAAATTCGGACAAAAAACACCGTCCTCTGCGCTGGCGCCATTGAGAGCCCTTCCATCCTTCTGCGCAGCATGGGTGGTGAGAAGCCCAAGGATACCTTTGGAAAGGGATTCTCACACAATTTTGGTCATGTTACTGATCATTACATATTTTACGTGACACTACCTTTCTATTATAAGGATATGAAAATGAGGGATCTTCTCGGGGGTGTGAAACTTCAGACAGACATCACCTTCCACAATATCGACAACAGTACCGCGTTGGCCAACATCTCGCTCGACGCATCATCCTTCCTACCCCGTCGCGATATTCCAGACTCTGAGCTCCCACAGTTCATCATTGCTTACATCCTGCCCTCCCAGCTCGCGCCTGATAACGAGATCAAGCTTGATGAGCAAGGCCGGACCCGGATCAAGGTCAGATATGCCGAGGATCACAAGCTGGAACAGAAGAAGACCCTGCTCAAGGACTTTGCTGTTGACGCTATGAACAAGATCGCCAGCAGTCTCGATATCCAATTTGTGAAACACAAATTCGACATGGACGACTATGTCATCCTTCCAGAAGTTACCGTAGACCAGATCGAGCTTGGCGAGCTGGGTCCCGGTGGTGTGGCTCATGAGCTAGGGTCTATCCCCATGCCAAACGCGTTTAACAAAAATGGGATTCTTGATGCGAACCTCAAGATGCAATATGGCTGGGACAATGTCTACGTCTGCGATCTATCTGTCTTTCCTTACTCGCCTGCTGCGAATCCCACGCTGTCGTTGGCCGCCCTCTCCCTCCGTCTATCTGATCACTTGGTTCCTCCCAGCATTACCCGCTATCAGCCCATTGTGGTGCACAATCTATGCAGTGATACTGTCTATGTGTCCATGACGCGGTCGAACGAGGCCAGCTTGTTCTGGGACCCTCCATCATCTAAGGACAACCGTGCAGAGATCAAGTCAGGTCAGAGTCTGACGTGGAAGCGCGAGCAGAAGGAGTCCATTTTTGTATATTCGTCGCAAAATGGGAAAGATTTCGACGTCCAGATTGTCCAGCCGGGTATCGCAGCCCTTATTACAGAGTCACCATCTAGGATGTCAGGTACAAGTCTTAAGGCTATTCAGTAAAGGGTTTTAATCTTTTATATGCTGCAGAATTAGTAGGGGAACGATCACTTTCACAAATGACTGTCTTTTAGAAACACGTTTACTTAGGACTTGCAATGAATGGCTATTTATCACTGAACAGTGATGTTTACTTCGTCAACGACTGTGGCAGGTTGTGAATCCAATCGAATTACTGAAGCGGAGGAATTATTGACTTGGTCAGAACAACCATGTTACAAGATTACTGGTGCTGTTATTTAGTCAGAATCTGCAATTCTTAAATCCTGGCTCTACTCTATAAGTTTATAACTCGTCATATTCCTTGACTTCCCAAGCCCGCTGGGCTCTGAATTGCTCAGGGAACCACTTTGGAGTTTTTCCAGTTGTCATCATATCAACAAGTGCCTCGGCACTGCGATAGGCCCATGCCATGCCATGGCCGTTCATGCACACAATTGCCCATAAGCCATCCTCAGCCGGAATCTCGCCCACCAAGGGAAATTCATCGGGGGTCTCGCAGACAATACCCACCCAATCCTGGATGACAGTTGTCGACTCACCCCAGTTCTTGTACCCGTAAACTGTGCGTGCAGCGCCATGCAAGACGTAGGCGATCTGATCGTTGATGCTGGTGTCGTCTGAGATCCATCTCTCCCTTGTAGGAGACATTTGCGTCGAGCCACCAATTACAACACTGCCTTCATCCTTAGAACCCGGAGGTCGAGCTGCGATATAGACGTTGCCGCTGTGCAAATCAGATATACTGTTACTTCTTTCAAAGACGGCATTTCCTGATGTGTTGGCTGCTGGTGTGACGGCGGCAACTTGATTCCGTACAGGCATGGTGAAATTTGTACTGGCAATACCAGGGTGCAGGGCGTTGGTGAAGCCGTTAGTAGCCAGAACAACATGCTTGCTCTTGACAGTGCCCCTGTTGGTCTTGACTTCCCACCTGGCTCCATTCTTGCCCTTCTTTCCGAGCTGATTGAGGCTGAGGGCCATTGTGTTGGTCTGCAGATTCAAGCCCTTGGCTAAGCTGTACTCGAGCATAGCACAGACAGTGAGGTAGGGGTTCTGAGTATGCGCCTGGAAGGTAACTGCACCGACAATCTCAGGCCATTTCCAATAGTCTCGTGCCTTTTGACCTTCAAGAATGGTCCTTTTGTTCTTGGGGACGTCGTTAGGTCGGCGCTTCTCCAATTCGTGCTGAAACTCAATTGAGGCAATAGCCTTGTCAAAAGAATCTTTTGTCCAATACAGACTGGCAGTCTCAACGTCTGTAAAATCGCTTGAGACATTATGTGAGCGCACAAATTCACGGACATCGTTGACGCAATCCTGCTCCATGTTGCTGAGCCGAAGAGCATCGTCCTCGCCGTATGTCTCTACCCAATCCTTGACACCATTGTAGTTGCCGGCCTTGCAGTGACCACCGTTACGACCACTGGCTCCTGAGGCTGCCGTTCGCGCCTCCAGCATCAGGATTGAGAGTTTTGGATCACGATCCAACAACTTGTGAGCTGTGGCAGCACCCGAGATACCAGAGCCGATGATGACATAGTCAAAGGTCTCTGATGTGGGCAATTCCTTGGTAGTCCGCAGATTGGCGATCTTGTGAGGAGGATCCTGCCAGTAAGACTTGGTGGCGTTGGGTAAAGGCAGGCCAGGAATATGTAGTTGGGGTTCGTCAGACGCTTCACTTCGCAGGGCGTGACGGGGGTTTGGTGCGACGGCCAGAGCACTGACGCCTGACACAAGGGAGGCACTGAATGCCACCGACTGACAAAGTGAAACTGACCGCATGATGTGACTTTGGAGTGTGATAATGAACGGCAAGTGAGGAAAGAGGAAAGAGAAGATGTACCCCAAAAGTCGAGGATAAGGGAGGGGTTGGGTCGGGGAAGTTGGGGTACAAGATATGCCCGCGGCTAATTAATCGTCCTTTAATCGGAGCGATCTACAGTGGCCTAACGCAAATAGTAAGCTCGTCAATCCCCTGCGGACTCATTTCTAGAGCCGCGCCGAAATTCGCTCACGGCAAAAGATAGCCTGTGATAAGCTTGTTAAACAACGTAAATAGCTATCTAAGCGCGACTCAATCCTTTCAAAGTCTATTAAATGATGGAAATACCGATGGTGATGCCCGATTGAGATATAATACCTACTAGAGAGTGTCCTGCATTAGTCTGCGGCGTTAGTGCCATTACATTACGTGAACCCGTGAAACAGATGCTGATGATGTGCGTTATTAAGGTCCATCCATGCCTCTATTGTATTTTGAGGGGAAGCTTTGTAATCCACAAATATTTGCACTTTTTTATCCAAGGTATTATATGAGGGACTATGTTAATTTGTTCCATCCTCACTTGGTTCGAAGTTTTGTGGGTACCTCGGCATTTGAGCCAGGTGCAAGACAGCTCAGGTAGCATTGGTTAACGGACTTTTCTCCTATGGATCCTCCGCGGCATATCAAACAAATTGATCGACTATACGAGAAAATACGTCGATTTGCATGCGCATCAATGCATGCTGTCGTTTCTCAACCAATGGCTTTGAGAACTTATGAGACGGGCTCTATCGGATGCAACCATTCTGCATATATCACACACTTCTATTGGTTGGGCGGATGTGCTTCGCTGTTTACATGACCTTTCGTCGCATCAAACCTGGTTAGAGCATCACATCACGAGATGATGGCGAGTGAAGCCGCAAAGTCCGTCAGGGACTTAAGATTGACAGGTCCTGCTTCTCAATCTACGCCTTGGCCATTTCACTTGTAACCTTTCATCCAACAGACACTTCCATATTGTATTGCAGTGAAAGGAACAGGAGAAATGGCCATCGTTGTGCCTGGAACAGTGACCAGTGTATTCTTCAGCCATGGAATAGCTATATTGGCCGTACTGCCGGTGAGTCAAGGCAGAAGTCTCCGCCAGTTCCCCAGCTGATGCTCAGGAAAGGCACTCTATCTCATCGCCAGCTTCTTCTACTACACATACTTCCACCCACTTGCCAACATCCCTGGCCCAAAGCTATACGGTGCATCACAGTTACCATATCTTTATCACCTCATTCAGGGCGACTGGGTTCGAGTTCTCGCAAAGCTTCACGATCAATATGGGCCTGTCGTTAGATTCGCGCCCAACGATGTCTCTTTTATCACAGCGACCGCCTTCAAAACCATATATGGCCATAAGTCCTCCGGCGGCAAGGACTTCGGGAAGGACTTGCGCATCTACCGACAAGGGCGGCCGGTTACTCATCTCATCACTTCCAATCAACAGGACCATAAGCGCATGAGACGACTGCTGTCTCATGCATTCTCCCAAAAGGCCCTGCACAGCCAGGAAGAGATTATGAATCAATACGTGGACCTTTTTATCGCTCGTCTTACTGAAAAAGACCAGTCAGGTGCCCATGTCAACATGGTAGCCTGGTACAACTTCGCCACTTTCGACCTAATCGGTCATTTGGCCCTTGGTCAATCGTTCAAATGCCTTGAGAGTGGCAAGTATCATCCTTGGGTCAGCAATATCTTCAACGGCGTCAGGGCCGTCACTTTCACCCAAGCCATAGTTCGTCTGGGTCTCAAAAGCTGGATACCTTGGTTGACTCCGAGAAAGTTCAAGGCGGCTACTCGGGATGTTCTGCAGTTTGCAGAGCATGCGGCCCTGGCTCGTCTTAGTTCCAATGACACGGAAAGCCAAGATTTCATGTCATACGTCCTTCGTTACAACGATGAGAGAGGCATGTCCGAGGCTGAGATTATCGAGAATTCGAATCTTCTCATAACGGCTGGTAGTGAAACAACCGCCACGTGCCTCAGTGGAGCTACCTATTTGCTTCTCACAAACCGTGATAAGTACGACAGGCTCGCAAAGGAGATTCGTTCAGCATTCAATTCTGAAGAAGAAATCACATCTGGGCGATGTGATCAGCTCAAATACTTGGTGGCAGTATTCCAGGAAACCCTTCGCATGTGTAAGTCACTTCCAACTCGCGATATTGTCGTCTGTTGAGAACACAGCTTAATCGAGCTTTCCAGATCCACCTGCACCAACAGGTTTCTTCAGAGTCTCTCCGATCGAGGGCGAATTCATCGATGGCTATTGGATCCCCGGAAATGTAAGTGAAAGAAAGCGAGACGAGTTTTGGTTGAAGAATTTAATCTGACACGAACGACAGACTGGGGTTGGCGTGCCTCACTTCCCTGCATTTACGTCCAGGTTCAATTTTAAAGATCCAGAACGATTCATCCCGGAGCGTTGGATGGACGATCCATCGTATGCCAATGATAACAGAGCCGTTCTGCAACCCTTCTCGGCTGGTCCTCGAGATTGCATCGGCAAAAAGTAAGTCCTACTATCGGGGTACAGAAGGTTTAGAACTAACGCCATGCAATAGCTTGGCACACAATGAGATGCGCCTCTTGTTGACGCGTCTGCTCTGGAAGTTCGATCTTGAAATTCTGCCAGAGAACAAGGGCTGGTTTGACCAAAGGGTGTTCGTGTTTTGGGAGAAGAGGGGCCTTCAAGTCAAATTGACCGCGGTCAATCGAATACCTGCGTAGTCTAGAAGGTCGATTTTATTCTTTGTATGGCTTATTGGGGCTCCCATCGTGTTATCAGGTTGGACAACCAATCACGTATAAGACTCAACAGCCTTGGGTGGACACAACGAGCCAGACAAGTTTAGCTTGACCATGCGAAGCCCGCTACAAGTGACTATCGATTTGTGGCGTCGAGAGCCGTAAAAGGCCCCCCTTTTCATTTCCCAACTCAATACTACAAATGTTTGCCATGAGAAGCTAGAACAATTTCTTTTACTCTTTTCATTATTTCGGTGCACTCGCTTTAGTCAGTCTTTACTGTCACAATGAAGTCTGACGTTATTCTTGCTTGGGCTCTCAGCCTTCTGGCAGTCGACTTTGCTGTTGCGGGTCCTTGCAAGCCTAGTAAGCATCTCATACGTACATTCCCACGCCCAAAATACTAACACTATTCAGCCTCAGTCAAGACAACAACAGCCATCAGCTCAGCGGCGTCTACCGAGACACCGTCATCCACGTCAAATGAGAGTCTTGAAGCAAGTCTAATCGAAACAGCCACATCGGCTACTTCTTCTATCACTAGTGATGGAACATCAACCTTCTTGACTAGCCTGGAGACATCTGCATTATCTGCCACTACCGAACCCACCACCACAACAATCGCACTCACTACCGAGACAACCTCGACTGCTTCCATCCCCACTTTCACCGTGGTTGCTATTGGAGAGAGCTATGTCAAAGACAAAAGCCTCGCCGCGTTCAACCAAGAGAACATAATTGTCACATTTGGCACCGACACGGGTGCTGTAGCTTACCCTTACAGTATCGATGCCTTGGGTAGAATCAGCAACGATCAGGGATGGTTCCTTTGCGGCGCTTACATCGGAACCTATGACAACCCCAATGTAGCTGCTGTTGTCGTAACCTGCAAGACCGAGATTAAGATGCGACATGAATTCTTGACCTGCGACCTGACTGTCGACCACAAGCTCCAGTGCTCTATTCCTGCCATTACATGTGTTGCAGACAGTCAGAGTCTTGGCACCACTTTTTGTCAACCTGCTTCTGGTAGATGGAGTCAGCTTTCTGTGCCTGCGCAGGATAAACGTACCCAGCTAAATATTGGGGATCAGAGTAATTTGTCTACTGGCAGCACGATAATTGAGTTGGGTGTGTCCAATAGTTGTGAATTACCAATACAACCGTGTAGAGGATTCTAAATCTGGCCAACTTGGATCACCATGTCTTTGCCTTAGTCCGCTTTCATTCGCAGTTGTTGATTGAGATTATACATCAACTAATTTGTGTTACTCGCTGTTCTCCAATCCTTTAGTGACAATGCTCTCCCTTCTGACTGTACGCTAATCATGGCGGTTTTCAATTGGCCAACTGTTGAAAGCTAACTACCCTACACTAGCATCAGTAATTTTCACCTTCAAATAAGGATTTATCATAACAGTTACATGAAAGGTTATTCATCTTACCAAGTAAAACATAATTTGCTTCATGAGTAAGTTTATACCGGGATATGGTCACTAGAAAGTTTTATACCATCATTTTCGACCATGAAACATTGACCAACTGTTATTGACAGTGCATGATGACCGTATACACTTGTGACAAATTGGTTCTTGAAAAGCCTTTTGGATCTTCTAAAAACAACATTTCTATAATTCCAGTGCAGTAAGTAATTGCTTAGTCTGGCAGTAATCAATGAACAGTGAGCCATACTTGGTAAATTTTAAGCCGATTGTAATCTTAACATCGTTAAATAATTATGATGGCCAGACGCGTGAACCGTCCAATACTTCCGTGACATGATATCTGCGCTAGCTAGATACGGTCAAGTGCCGCTTCTGAGGTGTGAATCTTCCTAGGAACTCTGTGGGGAATTCATAAACTGGGGTTTCCTGATGAGATAGCATTGGTGCTCATCTCTTGCTAACATATGTGGCATGGGCGTAAGTGAGATACCAATAGTAATAAAAGCGTCCAAATTTGAGTTATTCACTATTATTTAAACCCAATTTCGAAACAATGGCATCTACTACCTTGAGTATAGAAACCTGAGTGTTATTTTCAAGGTTTCTGCTTTCCTTTCTGATGCTGGTGCTGACCCGAATGCATTGCTGGGAAACGATCGGACTATCGCCCATATCATTTCTATATTGGGACATGATGAGTTCAGATCGATTGTTCAACGTCGGGGCGAACTTGTCTTTCAATGATGCATTATAAGGAACAACTGTGAGGCGTGCGATCTGCTTCGACAATAAAAAGGCCGCTGAACCCCTACAAGTAAGGTATAAGCATTCATAGACTTCCCTCTTAGACCTTTGATTAGATTAAGGTAAGTTTCTGATAATATTTTTATTCCTTTGATATAGACTCCCAAAGCTAGCTGGGGAAGACAATAAGACATGATACCTAAATAAGAGCTTCAAAAACCCAACATCGCTTTGACACAGAACTTTGAGTGGAACCACATTACAAATAATGAAGAGCCGAGTAAGTTTAGCTGTTGAAAATCGCTTTAGAGTTTAGCAAGGGGTAAGAAGCCATGAACTCGGTTGAGGAGGAGCTGCTTATCTGTAGTCATTCTCCAATGATATGAAACGGTTGATGAGGTAATTAATAAGCTAAAGCTATAATTTTATCAAGGCTTCCTGATCTGGAGCGGAGGTATTCTAGAGGAGCAGTATATCTCCTTTCTGAAGGTAAAGTCTGAAGCCTTTTTCTCACCTTCTGAATAAGGTATATATTACGATGATCCCTGTGCACTGCGCGTAAGAGTTCCGGGGCTCCTGCCTACACGGGAAGACGACACTAAAAACCTTGCCTCGCTACCCCTCACTGAGGACTTTTGGCAAATATGGAAAGAAACTAGACGTTGGCTTTGACATTAGAAAGCCGAGCAAATTAAGCTTAAAATGCTAGCCAAGACTAACATTTATTGTTCCTATGTTATCCTTCATAGATAGTTCTTGTTATAAATAGGCTCGTGGTGTCACTCCATTGATATTTCATTACCATAGTGAAATTCAGAAACAAGAGAGGCTCAGGTCTTTCGTTCCTTGCATGATCTCAAGAATCTAGGCTGTATTCTTATTTTGACTTCAGTGAGATCTTCCGCTGATGACCCAAGATCAACGTATCTTTTGTCTTGGCGCAGGCTCAAAAGACCTTTCCAGCTTCCTGAAGTAGAGTAGCCTCTTGCTACCCAAGAACTTGGCATCTGATACCATTGACGAATCCCCGTCTAAATGGCCCAAGCGATGGACGAAAAGCAGCGGTCTAGCGAACCGCTTGGAAGTCTCGCTAGATTTGGCAACGCTCGGCTGCATCTGATGGGGGGTTTGTCGGTAAGGCCGTACACATATAAAACCGGTGGTATTCAAGCATCTAAAGCTACTGTCCCGCACTTCTCCTTCCCTTGACATTTGCAGTTCTCCAAACAAAATTACTTGCCTAGCATAATGCGTTACTCACTACCTATCATCGCGGCATTGGCTGCAACAGCGGCGGCCAATGGACCGGCTGAGAAGCGTGCTGAGAAGATGTACACGCTTGAGCTTGCCCCTGGAGAGACTGTGGAGGTCACTGAAGATGAGAAGTTCCAAATGATCGACGTAGGCGACTCACGATGGGGTTTGAGAATAACAATTGCTGACAATGCGACAGGATCACATTCACTTCTTCGATATCACAGAATGGAAGGACCATGGCCCTGCATCATCAGCTCGTTTGGCGTCCACGACCAGCAAATATCCCGAAAAGCTCGTCCACCAGTCCAATGTTGACAACATCATCAAGAACGTTAACAAGAAAACTATTGAGAAGCAACTCAAGAAGTTCTCTTCGTTCCACAACCGCTACTTCAACTCGGCATACGGAGTCGAAGCTGCCCAATGGCTGCACAAGGAGATCCAGAAGGTCATCAAGAAGAGTAAGCAGCCCTATGCCTCGGTTCGCCTTATTCAGCACCAGGCCTGGTCTCAGCCTTCGATCGTTGTGTCTATTCCTGGAAAGGTCCGCCTCAAGACCGTTGTTACCGGCTCTCATCTTGATTCCGTCATCTCCAACGACCGTGGTGCGGGCCGTGCTCCAGGAGCTGACGACAACGGCTCAGCGTCTATGATGCTTCTCAACCTCCTCGGGGCTTTCCTAGAAGACCCTCGCATTGCCAAGGGCGACCATCTGAACACTGTTGAGTTTCACTGGTACTCTGCAGAGGAGACAGGTCTTCTTGGATCACAGGACATTTTCAACAGCTATGCTCGCCTTGGAATTCAAGTTGAGGCTATGCTCAACCAGGATATGGTTGGCTACAAGGGCCGAGACGGAATTGAACGCTTTGGCTTGGTGACTGACAACACCAGTCCTACCCAGAACGACTTTGTCAAGCTTTTGATCGAGGAATACGCTGATATCCCATATGAGGAGTCTACATGTGGTTATGCCTGCTCCGACCATTCTTCGGCCACCCGTAACGGATTCCCCTCTTCTTTCCTCTTCGAGACTCCCTTCGGCAACCATAACCCGTACATTCATACTCCCAATGATACCATCGAGTATGTCGATTTTGACCATGTTATGCAACATGCCAAGGTTACTGCCGGTTTTGTCTATGAACTTGCTCACCGCAACTTTACAATGTAAACATTGAGATGTCAAGGGCGAATAGGTGTAGATCCTGATGGGAAAGGAAGTGGATGGAATTCGATATTAGTAATCTGAAACATTCACAACTTCATTTCACGTACCTGACCCACTTGTTGAACTTTGAGCCGGACGCTAAGAAACAATATCAATGACGTCTTCTATGGGGTTGACCCATCTTTACTTACATATACTGCCGTCATCAAGAGTCCAATTCCTGCATTTAAAAGTCAGTTACAATCTCAACTTTCTAGAATTTCTACTCTCGATTTAGAAATTGCAAATAATCTGTTCAACTTCCATTCATATTTATCCTTCAAAACACCCTCGTGGATTAACAGAACTATTAATAACTAAAATGGCAACGCGTGGGTCTCAGATGACATTTCCCGGTCGTCAAATCTGTTTATTAACACTCCATTAGACGAGGCGCAAAACCACGACCTTTCGGCAAACGCCTTATTTGGTGTGTCGCACATCACAGCTGTCGTCACAGGTGGCGCAACTGGTATTGGTCTCATGATAACCCACGCTCTGGTAGCCAACGGAGCCAAGGTGTATATCACAGGCCGTCGCAAAGAAGTCCTGGAACAGACACAAAAGGTCTATGGCACGGGGCCCGGCAGCATCCATGTTCTTCCTGGCGATGTGAGCCAGAAGGATGAGGCACTTCGTCTGGCGGAGGAAGTGAGCAAGAAAGAGCCTAACGGAATCCACTTACTCGTGAATAACGCCGGTATTGCTAGAGATGACAACACAAAATTCTGTAAGTTGTGTACAACGGTTTGAAGAGAGTGATGCTGATTGGTATTGTAATACAGCTACAGTTGGTGAACCCGATTTGACCGATGCAAAGGCCATTTCCGATCACTTCTTGAACACCAAGCCCGAACAATGGGCCGAAACCCTACAGACCAACGTTACTGCCCCCTACTACATGTCCATGGCCTTCCTTCCACTATTGGCCAAGGGCCGTGAAGTGACCCCAGGCTACACATCACAGATTGTGAACGTCTCGTCCATCTCGGGAGCAATGAAGGGTTCCAGCATGGGCCAGCCAATCTACGCTACGTCCAAGGCTGCTCTTACTCACCTCAGTCGCATACTCGCTACTCTCTGCAAGGATGTCAAGGTCCGTGTCAATGTCATTGCGCCGGGCCTGTTTCCTAGTGAGATGACTACTGGTGAATCAAATGAAAACAACAAGAGCAACATTACCCGAAAGGTGGCCAACGCCGCTGGAAGACCTGGTAATGATACTGATATGGCAGCTACTATCTTGTTCTTGGCCGGAAATGGCGGGCTGTTCTACAATGGCCAGATCGTATATCCTGATGGTGGTAAGTTCCCTCTTCTGATCGTTTACGCTATCTATACTAAGTGTTACTAAGGCTCTACTCTTATCCAACCTGCTGTGGCTAACTAGAAGTAATGCCTCGGAACGAGACTTTTATTGAGTAGCCAAATGAATTGAACAAAGAGAATCTTATTCACACCTCTTTAGACGTCGCTAACTGAGTATCTTGAATCGGAGTCGCCAAAAACTCATACGTTCACATGGAGCCATTCCTAATACCCAGAGACTTGACTATCATTCTCAAAGACTCATCATGTCTTGCATCTCGGCAACAGGGCCCATCGATGGATGGTATGTAGTCGGCCTACCACGCATAACCTTGATCCAGGACGGGCTCTTTGCTTTGACCTTAGCCCATCTCTGTAACTCCAACGGGACTAGATCGTCGTTTCCGACTTCCATACAGCGTAAAACAAATGGAAGCAAGTGACTGTCCAGTATGGTAGGTCCGACGTCCGGTCCAAAGGTCCATTCATCATCATTGCCGATCGAATCACTCTGTCTGCGATTCTCCACCACTTCTTTGAAGATTGTATGGAGGTCTGCGCGGTTCTTGGCTACAACGTCGGGGTGAAATGCAACGCCGTTGTATTTATTATGACTGGTGGGGAAAAAACAATAAGCAATTATTACACCTTCGGATACCAAAGGCTAACTTACAACGCAAGTTTGGTCTCAAGAGCGGCACGGTACTCGGGGCTGATATCATCTCTGTGAAGAATCTTTTCCACTGGTGAAGGATTGTGCTTGATCATCTCTGGTGTTGGGTTGTTGTTGCTGATTGATAGTCCATATACCGCATGAAGTCGTTCGAAGAGGTCCCGGACAACGTCTTCATGCTGTGCACCTAGCATGGCTGGGTAATGCTTTTCAGCCAGATGAAGTGAGATGGAACAACTATCCGTGAGTGGCTGGTCCAAGACATTGCCGGTCATGGATGGCACCTGGCCTTTGGGGTTGACCTTGATGAGGTAATCCTCGTTCAAGTTCTCGTGAGCTTTATGATTAACGAAGCTTAAATTAATACTCCTTGGGGGCATGGCATTGTGTGTCGTTGGCCCAAGTTGGACTGTGTGACGTGCCATCATTGAATAGAGCGAGAAGGGGGACGAGTAAAGAGTGTACTCTGCATCTTGCCAGTTGGTCATTTTACAACTGTTGTCTGACGTCGGTAGGTTGAAGGAAATTGGTGACAATATGGTATTGGGCTTGAGGCAGAGGGTAAGATGGCCGTCAAATATATCGATTATAGGCTTATTAATCAGCTGAGCCGTTAGACAGTCACATTACATGTGGCATACTGTGCAGATGTGAAAAGGTTGCAAGACTGATTACCCCGCAGCATCAGTACACGGCCAACATCAGGACCAACATGTTAATTCCCTGGAAACCAACAACGATTTCCCTTCTGCACTGAAAACCGCTCATCAATTTCCTGATTCAACAAAGAAAGATGCCGACTTAACCGAGATTCAGAACACCATAGTGAACACAAACCGCCTGGTTCGGAAATCAACAATGTGCAAATCGGCTAAAGCTTTGAATAACGAGACATTCTTAATGTGATTGTTTCCGTGTCATCATTCCCGATCAAAGTCTGCCTATACTGGCATAAATATTATCAAATGCTTCACTGCAATCGCAATGGAGATTCAACTATTAGACTTCATGGCAAGAACCTTGATTTTCATGGAGCTATGTGATTTCGATACACCCCCTCAATGCCAATAGTTGTTGACCTTACCCTTTGTGATCAACCACGCCTTATCGAGAGCCTCTACCACATCATCGGGCAGCGGTTCTTTCTGCAACAAAGTCAAGTTCTCTTCCAATTGCTTCTTACTACTCGCCCCGATGATCACGGCATCTCCCCGCTCAACATCCAACTTGGAATGGTGAGAGATCCAACGCAGAGCACAATCCATCTCAGTGAGATTATGCTTTCCCGCGGCCTCCCTAATCACATCTAACGCGTCAAAGAAGGCATCGTTCCAGAACCGTCGTCGGTACTTGCGTCCTTGAAACGTGTTTGGGTCAAAACGAGACATGGACTCAATATCGGTATCCTGGGTATCTCGCTTGTACCTTCCGGTGAGCTGACTTCCAGCCAGAGGGCTGAATGCATAAAAGGTAATGCCGTAGTGCTTCAGACAAGGGAACAGCTCAAGTTCGACAGTCCGATGAATGGCGTTGTATACGCCTTGATAGACAGTTGGACGAACCCATCCCTCACGAATACACAGTTCGCTCATGTAAGCAACCTCCCAAGCCATGTAGTTACTGACTCCAAGCCTGTTGAACTTGCCTTCTTTGTGTAGTTCGTTGCATGCCCTCAGTGTCTCCTCGAATGGGGTACTGCGGTCCGGGCCATGAAGATACCAAAGGTCAATGTTGGTTGTCTTGAGAGCTTTGAGGGACTCTTCAAGGTGGTGACGTAGGTCTTTTGCAGAATGGGTTATGTTACCAGTACCATCGTGGATGTTGGGATAAAGCTTGGTGTCGACTCTCAGGCCACGGCCTTGGCAGTCCAAATGTCCAAGGTATTCCTCAGAGGAACCCTGAGCGTAAACTCTTGCTGTATCAACAATTGTTCCACCATATTCTTGGAAGAGATCTAGCATTTCGCCTGCTTCTTTGAGGTCGTGGATACGAGCTTGTTCAACACCTAGTCCCGTCAATGAATGGCCTTGGTTTTGGAATAAGTAAATTTACCTTTTCTACCAAAGGTCATCGCGCCAAAGATGACGGGCACTTTTGACTTTTGTGCCACAGACATGGTTGATACTATGAAATTGTAGGCTGTTTGCGAGTAGAGGTATACGAATGTTTGGAAGGTTAGTGGAGGAAACTGTCTCGATCAAGGTTACTCACAATTTATAGACGTTGGTTGTGTGAGGCGAACCGTCCTAGCGCGTGACTCTCCAATCGACGCCCAACAGATGGAGTCTCGGGGAAGATGCAGAGTCTCATAACGTATCTATGATAGCCACTCGCACTGTGGTACGTGTTAATTACAAGGTGAAGGATAAGCCCTGCCCTGAGAAAGGAATGCACCAATAATTACCATCTCAGATTGCGCCATTTCACGTTCGTGTTCCTTTTCTAAATCTAGGATCCTAACATGGACGAAGGACACGGTTCGGCTGTTAATGTGACAAACTGGCACAGGCATGTGTGCTCGTAGAAAGGGGCATTATCTTTTGTTACCAGTCATGTTGATTGATGTTATGGTATAGATGATAAACGACCCTATAGCGGTCTTCTTTATGTGGCACAAAGCCTTTCAAGGTATACTCTGATCTATCTACCAACTTCCTAGCTAAAGTGAGACATGAACATATCTCTTAGTTCGAACGGATGCTCCGACGGACGAGGCAGGGTCTTTGACACATCCTGATTCACAACAACGACAATCAATGTGCTCTTCTCAGCCCACTCAAAGGCCTGAATCAGACCCTCAGCACTATCTACAAAGAACTTCTGCTTGTAAGGCAAGCTTCCAGCCAACGAAAGCAAGTCGCCAGTGCTGATGGGAACTGGCTGATTGCCGGTGGAACAATGAATGCCGTTATGGATTACGACATGAATAAGCTTGTCTGAAGCTTGAGCAGCAAGAACAGCGACGTTGCCAGCGTGCATAATGAATGATCCATCGCCTTCCACGCACACGACACGGCCTTTGGTATGTCCAATCTGGACTCCAAATGCTAGAGGGTAAGTGTGGCCCATGGCGCCAATCGATAGGAATGCACGGGATAGATCCTCATTGAGCTCTTTGCGCACCATGTAAATCTCGCGAGAGTTCCCACCAACAGAAGACACAGTGACGTCTGACGGGTAGAGACGCTTGAGAATTATGCGTATAGAGTATTCACGTGACAATGGGAGGCTTCCTTCAGAGGACCGCCAATCTTCCACTCTAGCCGTGTGCTTGGCAATGTTGGTGACAGCTGGATGCCAGCTTCCATTACTCTCCGTATGCTGAGGAGTGTAAGGAGCGAACCTATGGTTTGGGAGGACGAGGGCAGCAGGGGTATTGCCTTCTTTGGCAGCCTTTATGAGCCGCGCAATCGCACTTGTAGTATCCTCAAGTGTATCTGGAAGGATCTCGTAAGGGAAACCTTGCGAGTCGAGAGTCTCCAAAGTGCGAGGGCCTGCCAGCAAATGTTCTGGCTCATCATGTTCGCCAGGCCTGCCCCGCCACCCAATCAACAGTAGCAAAGGTATACCGAACACCTCTTTGGCAGCCAGAGACTGAAGGGGATTGAGAGAGTTTGCAAGACCCGAGTTTTGCATGTAGGCAACTGCAAGATTCTTGGTAGAGAGGTAGTAGCCAGCAGCCAAGCCGACGGCAGCTCCCTCACTGGCAGTGGTGATGTGCTCTGGGGACTTCTTCGTGGCGTACATGTAAGCCAGAAAGCCTTTGAGACAGGAGTCGGGGACACCAAATGCGTGAGTGATGCCATTTCCAACGAGTGCTTGCTCGTAGAATAAACGAGGGTCCAGAGCTGCCATGATGAGGTGATAGTGAGAAGAAACCCCGAAAAAAGAGCTTTGGGTCGAAAGGATTATGATATTTGGATGTGACGGTGTAAGAACCGGTTATCACTCCTACCAACCAAGGCTGCAATAAATACTGTTCTCACTCTTCTACGAGTTCACCACCTGAGTACATAGATTCCAAACAGTCCTCCCCCCCCCTTCCTTTTGGGACGGAGCATTACCCTTGGCCAGAAAGTGACAGAATGTTGAAACTCACAGCCCCACGCATCGACACAAAGGATCCAAAGTCACGCGAGTCAGTGCCTGATACAGGAAGCTTTTCGTGCAGAGCCTTCCACAATCTTCGGTTCTTTTGGTAAGTTTTAGCCGTTCTATGCAATACGACTGTGATAGATGCCGAGATGACGTGTCTTGTTCCTCGAGTTGAAATTACAGCAAGGTATACATGGCCCTAGACGGGTGCATGTCCCGGCGCGCGGATGTCTAGACAGGCGATAAGCCTTTGAAAACATCATACATCGTCCTGAATAGGCGAAAATGTTTATTCTTCCCTGATCGCGTGCCACATTTCCCTTTCACCTACCTCGGCCTGCAAGGAACGTATCACAATGCTACGCGACTGGCTCGGATGAGAACGCCTTGAAAGCTTCATGTCGCGCAATCGAGCTGATAAGCATTGCTGACAATCGTTGAACTACGCCTCTTATATGCTTACACCGATGCCCTATTAGAGTGAAATTGGTTTCCGCATCTGACGTTATCTATCACCCGTCAAACCGGAGAGTACAGCGGGACGCTGGGGAAACATGAACCTTGCAAGACAGTGCATATGATATTATGTTTAAATACATAATCGTGTGTCATCTAGCGCCTTAGAATGTCCTCAAAATATCCGCACGGTTCGTCTCACCCCAAATCAGAGCCTTAGCAGGTCCCCGAAACCCCTGTTCAAGATATCAGATCATCAACTATCTTATGCTTCTTTGACTTGCCGCCGCTAAATACATCTGTGCCGACTTATCCGGCACAAGGTTGATCCCCCACCTCTGCTTGATATCCCCACACCGTACAAGGAATAATTGCATAAGCGGCAAAGCTTGTTCCTCTTCTCCCCGAGATCAGGGATCTCATCCTACTCCCCCATACACGAAACTGGCAAGGTGTACCCGCTGGCTCAAGCCCAGGGGCTATACCTTGATCGCGATTATGCACTTGGAAATTGATGCGGAGTACTCGTGGCCCTGGGTAGGTAAGCTTGCGAGGAGCTGAACGGACGGTTCCCCACACTACTGTAATAGAATGGGGCTCTGATGACTGCCGAACTTCGTGGCCTCATGAGCTCGAGAGCAGTGCCGTGAATGCCAATAATCCGTGGAGGGCAGAGCGAACCCCTCTCGTGGCTGCTAGTATCGCCTTTTTTTCTGGACAATCATCTTTACCGAAGCTTCTCTATCGTGTCTTTATTATTTTATTTTGCAATCATTTTGTTGGTTGCCAGAACAATGTGGCACTCCAAGGCTGCCGTGTTATTGTTATTGTTGAGATTGGTAGCGGCTGTTCAGGGTATGTCTGTAGTTATCACAACGTCGCTGACATCAAGTCGCTGACCCGAGGTCGTCGTAGGCGAACCTTCTTTGACGTCTGTAATACAGTCCATCACACCATCTCCTGAAATAGGCGTTGCCCCAAGCCTTACACCAACAATTATAGATCATGATGCACCTGATCCCCAGAAATGTCCAGGTTATGTGGCCACAAATATTCAACGAGATCTCAAAGGTGTCAGAGCTGATTTGACTCTCAATGGCCCTAATTGTCAAGCTTTGTAAGTTCCACGGCCATCCAAAATTTCAGACCGCTGAGAGATCGTAGTGGCAATGACATTCGTGACCTGGTCTTGGACGTACAGTATCAAACTAAAGAACGGCTCAATGTCAAAATTTATCCAAAGTACCTTACCGAGGAGAACAGAACTCATTACATTTTACCACATTCCATTGTGATGGAACCTGGTCGAGATGATCAAACCATGATAACCAACAGTGACCTCAGATTCGAGTGGAGGTATGTTAATAAGATACAATTCACTGGCACCTCAACACACTGACTGTGTATCAGCAATTCACCGAGTTTTCAATTTAAGATCACTAGAAGTTGTACCAGAGAGGTTTTGTTCTCGACCTATGGACATGTACTTGTTTTTGAAGACCAGTTTATCGAGATCATCACGGATATGGTTCCAGACTACAACGTTTATGGGCTTGGTAAGTTACGATAAAAAGAAAAAAAGTTCAAGCTAATAGATTTTATAGCGGAGAACATACATGACTTTCACCTTGGCCAGAACTTCACACAGACATTCTGGACTAACGATGCTGGCATTGAGCATGGCAATCCTATCGATGGAAACATCTATGGTGTCCATCCTTTCTACCAGGAAAGTAGGTATCACAAAGGCGGTAATACTACTTCTCACGGAGTATATGCCCGCAATGCCCACGGTCAAGAATGGTTGCTAAGATCTAAGACTCTGACATACCGAACCATTGGTGGCAGTATCGATTTGTACTTCCTCAGCGGTCAGAACAAACAAGGGGGATCTACTGCTATCGAAACAATGAGACAATATCACTCTGGCTGTGTAGGCTTACCTGCCATGCAGATGTTCTGGACTCTTGGTCTTCATCAGTGTCGATTAGGATACGACACACTTGAAAAGATCGAAGCTGTTGTAGAGAACTACAGAGCTGCCAATATTCCACTGGAGGCCATCTGGTCAGATTTCGACATGTTTGATGGCTTCCGTAGCTTCGCCAACAATCCCATAACCTTTCCACCAGATCGTATGGCAAAATGGGTCGAGTGGCTGCACGACAACGAACAATATTATGTTCCGCTTGTCTGGGCCAACATATACCGCCCGAATTCGCACAACCCAAATGACACATACGGGCCTTACGAGAGAGGTGCTGATATCCAAGGGTTCATTCGAGACCCAGTTTCTGGCGACTATTACACCGGCAACAATTGGCCCGGCTTTGTCGTCTGGGGAGACTTTATGCTTCCAGAGGTGCACTCTTGGTGGGCTAATGAGCTTCAGATCTGGTACGATAGTGTGCCGTATGATGGTTGGATATTCACATGTCAGTTGACAATGAGGAGAAGGCTAACAGAGTTGATGACAGGCATGCTTTCAGACTTGACTGAACCGGCGTCTTACTGTGTAGGGCCTTGCGGTAATGGTCACTTGGACATGAATCCAGTTCACGTACCGTTTCTGATTCCTGGAGAGGAGCTCAACATGTTCTATGAGTATCCTGACGGCTTCAGTGTTACAAATCGCTCAGAGGCTGCCGAGGCAAAGCAGGCTGCTGCCAATCAGTCAGCTGCTTTGAAGGCTACTCAGATCTTCCACGTCGCTAGTACAACAACTCTAGGACGTACAGAACCAACACCTGGTGTGAGGAATCTGACTTATCCACCTTATGTCCTCAACAAGTAAGCTCTCCGCCGCCGCTATCATATTAGAAACTGACGTTTGCAGTCTGCAGCCTGGCCATGCTATTGTGAGAATGACTATCTCTCCTGATGCAACCCACAATGATCCTCTGAATACCACAGAGTATGAGATGCATAACCTGTTTGGCAACCAGATCTCCAATGCTACCTATAACGGTCTGCTGAAGCTATTCCCCGGCCGTCGTCCGTTCAATATCGCCCGTGGCAACTTTGCCGGTATTGGAAGATATGCTTCTCGTTGGGGTGGTGACAATTCATCCAAATGGGGAAGCATGTTCTTGTCCATCTCGCATGCCCTGACACATATGATGGCTGGCGTACCAATGTTTGGAGTTGATGTATGCGGCTATTCTCACAACGCCAGTTTTGACCTTTGTGCACGATGGATGTCGTTGGGCGCTTTCATGCCTTTCTATCGCAACCATAATATGGGAGGCACAATATCCCAAGAAGCCTACGTGTGGTCGTCAGTTGCCGAGGCCTCTCGCCGGGCGATTGCTGTCAGATATACTCTTCTCAACTACCTCTATACGTTATTTTACTACGCAAACACCAGAGGCGATCTTGTGATGAGGGCTTTAGCCTGGGAGTTTCCAAATGACGAGACTCTCAAGGCTACATATTCGCAGTTTCTGCTTGGACCATCCATCCTAATTACCCCTGTTCTGACTCCCAACTCCGATACTGTCCGGGGTGTTTTCCCAGGGATTGGAGAAGGGACTCGTTGGTATGATTGGTACACACTGAATGAAGTTCACGCAAAGCCACAGGAGAACGTTACGCTCAGTGCACCTTTAGAGCACATCAACGTCCATGTCAGAGGTGGCACGATACTTACACTCCAGGCGCCAGGAAATACTACTTCTGCAACCAGAAGAAATCCTTTCGCACTTCTTATCGCACTTGATAACAACGGGTATGCCGAAGGTAGTGTATATCTAGACGACGGTGTTAGCTTGGAACCTGAAGCGACCAAGATTGTTTCGGTAAGCACACGCAACCGCTCTTTTGTATATGATGACTGACAAGACTGCAGTACACTTTCAACAGAGGTGTGCTTCAGGCTGAAATCAATGGCACATATCACTCTGATCCGCCGCTGGCCAACATAACGATCGCTGGATTGCATCAAAAGCCAAAGGGCGTGGAAATTCGCTATGATAATGAGCCTCTGAGTGATTCATCTCTGATGATGGAGTACATAAATAGCACTGCATACATTACCGGGCTTGAGCGTTATACGAATAGTGGAGCTTTCGAGCATGGATTTCAGGTAGCCTTGACAGCTTGAATATGTTAGTAGTAGCAGCATGTACAAGTTCAACAAGGCGATACTACTTCAGGTGCCATGGATTTACTCATTTCCTCACCCATGTGAATTTGCTAAGATAGGTGTCAATTCGACCAACATGTAATGATTCAAGCCTTGCTACAAATAGAGTAGCATTTAAAACCTATCTGCCTCCTTTTCATAGTGGAATCTTGATGTCAAACTTTTACATGTTTGCTATGTAAGATACCACCCTGGCTCAACGATTATGGCCAGGCGTCCACGATTCGGGCCACCAGCTCCATATCACCATCCATCCTCCCGCCAGAGACGTGAGTCCCGTAAATAGAATAAGTGGCCCGTAAGAACTACCATACCCCCAGTGTTGACAGTCAGATATGGTTCCAGCGTTTATAAGCCACACACTAGCTGCGCCTCCAACAAGATATCCTATTCCCCGGATCCCGTTGATCAGTCCATAGATAACTCCCGCGTCGATGGCCTCTCCTCTTTCGGCAGAGTCACCCTCCATCTGTTTCAGGATGCCTCCCCAAGTTGCGCTGTAGCCACTTGAAAAGAACCCAAACGTGATAGAGAAGACAACTAGTAGAAAAAGGCCACCCTGGGTAGAGAATCCCCAGAACAGAAAGACGGCTGACCCGCTGGCTAAACATGGTATCGCCGAAACTACCTGCGCCGAAAGTACAATGTGCTTGTTGTCGCTCAACCATCCGAAAAAGGCTGAAGCAAGGATGCCAACAGCGTTCTGTGAGGCCAGTACCACGGTCCCGATAGTCTCCGAGAATAACCCAAAGTCTTGAGCGTAGGTCCCGAGGTATGTCTGGGGAAGTCCATAACCAGCGCCCTGAAAGAAAATAGCGATGCCATAGAAGTACATGGCAGGGTGTTTGAGAAATTCCCAGGGAATATTTCGCTCTGGTGTCTTGTGCATGACCATTCTCGAGGGGGGAACAGGCACAAGACTAATACTGAGGAGACTTGCTAAACCAACAAATAGTGCCCATGCGTTCATGGTAACTCGGAACCCCCATGTGTCGAGTGACGCACGAAAAAGAAATGGACCCAAAGTTCCAACGATGTTCTTGCAAGACAATACCAGCCCATACGCTATAGACCTATTGCTGGTGGTATACCACTCACCCAGCGAGAGCGTGATGGGACTGTAGATAAGCGCACAGCCAAATGCAGAGGTTATTCCCTGGGTGATAACCAGGTGCCAGACATTGGTGCTAAACGTCGACAGGAAGAAGCTCACTGAAGCTATCAGGGCACCACAAACTGCAGCGTACTGACGTCTGTATGCCCACCGTCTAGTGAAGAGGGCGAAGAGAAAGGGCATGGAGAGGTACATGATGCCGTTGGCTGTGGTGCCAATCGCGCCTGTTATGTCTTTGTTCCCAGCCAAAGTCCAGTTATTGAAGTAGTATTCCTCCATGACTCCATAGCTGATGGCAAAACCTAGAGTAATGTTAGTAGAGATTGAGTCCGATGCACAGGCTGACATACCCCAAATCGGGACTTGTATCACTCCGTTGGCTGCAAGTACTCGAACGAGCGTTTTTCTTGATATTTCGTCGTTTTTGGTTTCTGTCTCGAAACCATCACTGATATTTTGCTCTACATCTGAATCATAAGCCTCATCGCCAGCGTGAGTCCCTGTCTCCATGAGGGGAATCTCATCGACATGGTTTTTGGCTACAGGTTGATACTGTGGTCTACGCCAATGTTGTCGTTAGTAAAGATAATTCACAATGAATTGGCTGTACATTACCTTGTCATGATTTCGATTTGTTAGGCAGATGTTAGCTACAGTAGAGTGAGTGCTCTGGGTAACAGATGGCAGATACTCAGGTTGGGGTTATTCGTATGCTTGTGTGCTCCAAAGCTCAGCAGAGTGACAAGCGGGGAAAACTAGTGGAGGCGGGAGCAACCGAGTAGCTTGTCAACGGAAAAAGCGGCAACATCCATGCAACTGATGCATTTGAGGCGTATGCAGACGCCTGTATTCGGCAGTTGAGACACGGTGCGTGGGGTAAAGGTTGCAGTGAGAAGTAGACACACATAGACGACCTGCCAAGGTTAGATCCTTGCTCCCGTTGTAGATCACATCTGGGGGCTGCTTATCGGCGAGTATATCCCTGCATAATCAATGACACCATAGCACAGTGTCTCAAGATTACATTCACAAACTTCAATTCAAGAAGTGAGTCGCGTGACCGGGTCTGACAATGCATTCTATTCGTGTATGAGGCTGCACTTGGTGCGATGCGACATAATCTTACCCTTATCTCAGCAGTTGTAAGTGAAGTCACATTGCAGAAATACGATTCTTTATCTTCCAATTGCAAATGCGAAACGTCAATTGTTGCAGATAAATTCCAAAAGGAGCGATTGCACCATTCTTCACAGCAACGATGCTTACACCGTAAAACAGCCGGACCCTAACTACCCGGCACTTCCGCACTGATCCTCCTGCGATGCCGGCCCAACAGGACCCTCAAAACAAGCTTTACTCGCCTGTCACGTTCAGTCCGCATGGAGTACCACCTTGTGCGGGCGGTCGTCCACCTGAACGCCCCCCCTCCTCCTCCAATCGGAATCGTGGTAGGGCAGCTTCCAACCCCCTTCACTCTCTGGAGTGGATAGCCACAATCGCAACAAATGACGGCGTGGAGCTGGCGGTTCGTGGTCTTTGTACGACGTGCGGGAATGGTACAAATGGTTGTTGGTCATAAAATGGACGTCTCCTATCTCGAGGACGTTGCGAATAGATTCCCGCAGGCACGTCTGGTCAAAGAACTCAATTGCCTCGGCCTGCGCGTCCGAGAGTGGAGGGATGACGCCCTTGTCTGAGAATCTCTTGAGTGATCGGACGTAGTTTGGATCAAATCTGGAAGGTGTAAGTGACGAAGACGCAGGAGAAGGGTTCCTTACTTGGAGTAGACACGACCGTTCCCTTTTTCGATGTAGTAAATAGCACATCGAATGTAGTCCTCCTGTCCGGCGCTTACTTCCCCCTTACGGTCAAAGTACCAGATGGGTTGGGTGAGTAACTCGGCGATATCAGGCCGTTCCTCCTGCATGACATTCCATACCTGGTGCCCCGATACAATGTCATTTTCACCCCCTTCAAGAGGGGTATTGAGGCAAAGCAACCCCACAATATCCGCTGGGTCAGCGTGGAACGTCTGCCTGAACAAGCGTTAATATCAATCCAAGATAGGCTGCCCATTATGCATACCTTGCCGTGGTACGGTAAAGCCGGACTTTGTGGAAGTCCGCCGGATTTTCACCGAGGTCCTTGATGTGTCCCAAGACGTGTCCTCTGCCATTTTGGCTCACAATGTGTCCGAAGTGCGCACCCATACCCATGTAGGCTGTTGAAGACTTCCGCATGCCCCACTCCTTGACTGGCATGCCTTTGAATAGGATGAAGCCATAGCCGTTGATCATATCATCACGAACTTGCTCGAGATATTTGGCCATTTTCGGAAGAGGGAACAGTTCCTGGCTGTATCAGCGGAATTATTACGTATTACTGCCATGGAACTTCTCACCTTGCACATCTCGTTCAGATCTCGTCCGCTGGAAATGTAATTATCAGCAGCAGTGCTCAGATCCTCGAGCTCTTCCTCGGTGAAAGGGTGTTTCCACAAAGCCTCCTTCTCAGGAGATCCAGAGAGGACATCTTTAGTCCAGGCTGTGATACCTGTTATTTTCTTTGGGAAATCTGAATACGGATGGATTTCATCGTAGAGAGGAGGCTGTTGTCCTGTCGTCTTGTACCCGTCAGGGAAAAGAGCAGACTTGGGCTTTACCTCAAGCTTAGTGCGGTACTCGGTCTTGGGGAGACTCGAGAAATCGGCAGGTGGTTCTACTAGTCCAGGGACCATTTCGAAGGATTTTTGAAAGATGTGTGTACTTTGAGAGTAGATGAAAGCTTTTGGGTGCTAGAGTCAGGAATGAGCCTTTTCATGTCAGTATGGCTGCTTAAATACTAGGGAGAGTTTGTGTCGTCCAAATCTTGTCAATGAAATCAGGTGAGGCAGAAACGTTCATCCCTCTCACGTTCCCGGCAACCACGTTGGTGTTCCCGGATTCGTATATTGTCGTTGTAGGTCCTTCTACAAAGGCACGAACCTATGGGTGTATACTTAGAAAAGCAGCCAGATCTCGGTATGACGCGGTATCTGGTAAGCGGCCAACAAAAGGTTCCTTTGTCCCTCGACAAGGTAGAGTACGAGGCAAGATGGCGTGACGTGCCGAGGTGCAATGCAACATTGCAGGGCATGACAATGCAAGATCGAGTCAGACAGATACGGCATACAATATCAACGTTTCTTGCTGCAGATAATGCGTTACCTGGTAGGGCAATGCCACCTTCATGCATCAATCACTATCGCATGAGGTGTTATATGCGCCGCAATACAACCTTTCAGCTTTTGCTTGGTAACGCCAAATATTGCTATTTTGGGGAAAAACGGAGGTCATGAATTATGTGCAATTGACTAAATAAGAACTACTCAGATAAGAACTACGTACGCTCCCTCAAAAGAAGTCAGCCTGACCAACAAGGTCCCCCACAGAGACAACCTGCTTCGCGTTGATCGACAACAAATCCTTCACAGTAATGATCCTTGCATCAGCTTCACAGCCAGCCAGGTCACCCTCCAGGAGGTCAAGGACTGTACCCTGAATGTTCTCGGAAGCACTAGCCTCGGCGACAATCCTGTACATCCTGGCCTCGTTGCTCTCCTCGCCCCAAGTGCTCTTACTCTTCAGCGTCCTCAGGAGACACCCGTAGTTACGTGCCTTGATCATGGCACGTACCTCATCATCATTACTAAACAGATCCATGTTCTTGGACATGATCTTATCAGAGATAGAGCCTACAGCGCTGATCTTGGCCCGCATCAAGTGATTGGCGTAGATAACAACATTGGCACCAGCGTCGTAAAGAACGTCTCTGGGGACTTTGGAGTAGGTCGCGGGAACGACAACAAGGGGAGTAGCGTGGTCGAACTCTCGATACTCCTGCAGGAATCGCACAACCTCATCTGGGGCTTTGCTCTTGGAGTGGATCATGATAGCATCAACGCCTGCTTCATGGTAGATCTTTGCACGGTTCAGAGCATCCCGGTGGGCATCTTCGTAGGATCTCTTCTCCTCTTCCGGGTCAGACTTGGCAACTCGGCAGCAGAACGACTCAATGCGTGCTGTAACCATCAGACTGCCCTTTGAAGTTACAGCTTTGAATGCGCGGATGACTTCGGCAAATTCGTAAGGATCAGCTAGCGCCTGAGACGCAGATGTCGTGGCAAGCGAGTTGACCTTCTGACCAGGAGCTGAAACTGCCTTGTCTTCGATGATGATCATGCCAACGCCAACGAGGTGGAGAAGAGCAACCAGGGCAGGAATCTCAGCAATATCACCGCCACTGTCTGCGTCGAAGGCGGCACATAGTGAGTGGTTGCTTGTCTTTCGCTTCAACTCGCCATCAAGGGCAAGCAGTGATGCCCTTTGCAAGGGGGACAAGGTTTCACTGTCAGGGATGCCGAGATACGTAGTCTGGCAGAGACCGCTGTACCAGATACCATCAAACCGCTGGCCTTTCTTGCCAACGGTGTTTCTGATGATATCTGTTGATGTTCCATCGTGAGATTCACAGATGGTGATTCTGTTGTTGTTCTGAGCCAACTTGGATCGCACAGAGGAAAATGCGGGCAAAGGTGTTGTATCTTTGATCAAAGAGCCCATTTTGTGAGTTGAGTATTAGGGATAATTTTTGGTTTTGAGATTGAACTGCGTTGAAGTGGTGCACTTCCTTTGCAAATATTCATAGGTATTGAAAAGAGAAGATACTTTGTATTTTGACCTTGTCTAAGGCGGTTTTTGGCCCTTGATATAGTTTTTCCTCGTCTGCTACACTTTCTACACCCAAAGGTACCTCATTCTACGATAGAGATAATACCTGGCCAGATACGCGCAACGTCAATTGGCAATCTATCTCGCCTTTCAGGGTCTCTATTAGGTTAGGGTCATAGTGTTACTCCGGGGGCTGACCTGTTACCTTTACTCGGCCGCCTCAGCGAGTAAGTGGAACACGACATTTACAGCAAGATACATTGGATACTCCGGATGCCACAGTTTGCAGTATCGAGGTCTGGGATGACAGGACACACCCTCAAAGGAAATCATGCCTATGCAGTAGATAACAACCGCTTGTAAGACGAGGGTAGATCAATGCACCCTCAAAGGTTCAGTCGGTCCTTGAAACTCGACTTGGGTTCCGGCCATAAACTCCACGCGACCATTTTCCTGAACCGGCATTGAATTCGCTTATCCACTTTGTATGACGAATTAGGCACCGATTTGTCATCGTGTAAACATTTTCGTCACCCATGGATCTATTTGCGCCTTCACTTCCTTGAATGGTGTCCGAGCGGTGACATTGTCTCACCGACTCGATTGACCCCAGACATAGGACCTTTTGCATATAATCCTCCGTATTGAGTAAAATGAGAGTCGGTCAAGTTTCAGCTCCACGATATGAGAACTTTGTTTACTGGATGTTAGAGTTTCCAAGGGTGTAGATCTCAATCCTACTAAACATGCAAAATAGCGGCACATAGCTTGACGTGCCGATAAGCGTACTGCGGGGACCGCTAGAAGGAAATTAGAGCAGGAGAGCTTGTCAGTTATTCACTTAAGCATGATTACTGTGTGGAGGTGAGTGAGTCGGTGCCGCCGGAGACTCCGACTAACGTATGCACCATAACTAATCCCGGCGGCCCGGTCCGAGTCGCCAAGTCGTTAGTGAATTACAGGGATTGTGCCAAGGAATGTCAAGGTTGCATTGTCACAAAGTAACTCCATGTGTCTACGTTTACACGGCTCTAGATCCCCGATTGACAAGGTAGCTACAGATTGCATGGCGCGGGAAAGTCGGCATAACGCAATCTACAACGGAGGCAAGGGTGTTAACAGATGCGTGTGTCGAAGGAGCAGCGCCAGGCATGTTAGCCGAGGTTGATCTGGCATGAACACCGTATTCTCTCCAACATGCTTCGTCAACATCTCACATCATGCCAGGTAAGATGTACATTATTTTCCAACTTTGGCGCGCTTTGCGAGTCACTTCCGCCTGCAGGCCTGCGGATTACACGCCTCCGCCTTGTCTACGCGTTGAGAGACAACTCCAGCCTAATTCTGCTATGAAGATAAGAAACGTTGTTACGTTTGAATATGTCAATTGCCGAAAGTTTATCATACGAGACTTCGTAATCACCCTCTTCCGCCCCTTGCTCGGACATACACCAAGACTAGGAATGTAATAGAAGCCGAAGAACCATTGTAGCGCTCCAATCCGGATAAAACTTGATCAGGTATATAAACAGGTTTGAAACTGAGAGAGCAAAAGTACCATCCCTCTGATGAGGCTGTAAGCATACCACAATGTACCTCGCCTCTGTTCTCTGCGTTCTACTTGCCACAGCTGTTGCAGAGGATGTGCCTCCACAGTTTGATGATGGACAACTCACCGGTAATGGCTTTGGCATTCCCGGTATCAACGCTACCTATGATTATGTAATTGTCGGTGGAGGGACAGCTGGAGCTCTCGCTGCCGCTCGTCTGACTGAGCATACCAACGCAACGGTTGCCTTGGTTGAGGCGGGGGGTTTCTATGAGCTGAGCAATGGTAATGTCAGCCAGTTGCCCTTCAGTAAGTCTACAACATCGCATCTTCGCAGAGCCACTAGAAGTCCGTTAACACGCTGTAGGGATTAATGATTGGAAAGGATCCAGTGGCCAGTATAGCTGGCAGCCACTCATTGACTGGGGATATTTTACCCAACCACAAAACGTAAGGTCTTGTGAAACCAACAGCAGCTACAAACACTAACCATGTATAAAGAATGGCAAGAGAATCCACTATGCTCAAGGCCGAACCTTTGGTGGTAGCAGCGCCAGGAATCTGATGATGCTAAACCGACCAACAAAGGGGGCTTACCAGCATTGGGCGGACAAGGTCGGCGATAAAGCTTTCACCTGGGACAACATGCTTGAGTTCAACAGGCGAAGCATCAAATTCTCAGAGAATAGCCAACGTCGGCCTGCAAACGCCACGCCACTTTTTGACACTTCTGCTTTCTCAAAAACCGGTGGTCCACTGCATGTCACATTTCCAAGCTATGTATTTCCAGTCTCATGGGACGCTATCAAAGCGTTCGAGGCTGTTGGCTTCAAACAGATCCCGAGCTTTACAGCCGGTGTCTTGCAAGGCTGGGGGTGGTGGCAGTTCTCCATCAATCCAGAAACTGGCCTTCGTGATTCTTCTGAGAGTTCCTTTCTTCAAAAATCTCTCGGCCGGCCAGGCTTGACCACATACATCAACACCATGGCTCGCAAGATTCTCTTCTCCGGTTCCAAAGCCGTAGGTGTCACTGTTGACAACTATGGCCAACAACCGTTCAACCTGACGGCAAGAAAGGAAGTGATTGTTGCTGCAGGCCTTTGGAGTACCCCTCAACTATTGATGGTATCTGGAATTGGGCCCAAGGAGACCCTGAAAAAGTTCAACATCCCTGTTTTGTCAAACCTACAGGGCGTTGGGCAAGGGACACACGATTCAGCTGCTGTTCATGGGCCCATCTGGGAGATTGAAGGCATCTCGCTTGGAGGCTGGAAGCAGCCCGAGAAACTGAAAGAAGCCATACGAGAGTTTAACCAGTTCAAGACTGGTCCATTGACCAACGGTGGTGTTGATGTGGGTGCATTTGAGAAGATTCCTCTTGCGAACCTTACCAAAAAGGCCCAGCAAGATCTTGCACAATATCCCGACGACTGGCCAGAAGTCGAGTTTATCATGCAAATGGTTGACCCTCCTGCTGGTGCAACTGGCAAGAATTATGCGGCCATGACCATCAGAATGGTAGGCACAGTCAGCCGTGGAAACATGACCATTTCGTCTGCGAGTAATCTCGATGCACCCATCATCAACCCAAACTGGCTACTAGAAGACACGGACAAAGAGGTAGCCTTATACGCGATGAGGAAGGCTCGTGAGATCTGGACACATATTCCATCTCGCATTGGCAAGGAGGTATGCCCAGGTTCTAATGTGACCAAAGACGAGGATCTGCTGCATCTTACGTACGATAACCTTGACCCGACCCATCACGGTACCGCTTCTTGTAAGTATGCTCAAGCCTACTTCTGTATTTTTTTGCTAATATCTGCAGGCGCCATGGGCAAAGCGGATGATCCGTTGGCTGTAGTTGACTCCAAGGGCCGCGTGTTTGGTATCAAGAACTTGCGGCTAATTGATTCCTCCACTATGCCACTTACACCCCCTGGGCATACTATGGGACCTACTTACGCGAATGCTGAGAAGTTGATCCAAGATGTGATTGATGCTTGGGAAGAGGCGGCGGCAGCTAAGGCGTAGATCTTGTGGGCTTTACATGTAGTACAGTATTGTAGAGGACTTGCTCTGATGGGTATACTTCCCAGGCATTTCCCATGAGAGCCAATGAAGATTTGAATGTCTCTTAGAGAGTCCTGCATGTCGGACGGTTCATATTCTCGTTATTGAGAGGTTGATCTTTTGTTGTTGAAGGTAGCTAGGCTTTCAGAAACTCGTCATATGCGTCTGAGGTGTTGTTCGCCAATGTCGTAGTGCAAGGCTACTGATTGTATCGACTTGTTCCGATCTCGGCGCTCGAGCAGTCGAGATGCAGGCGCTAAATCGAATGTTACCCTTGTACCAAACAATATATTGTAAGGGGGAAGAGACGACAGACCACTGCGGGGAGTCTCTGCAGTAGAGGGTCGCACTACCAGACCGCTAGTCACGGTTACTTATCCCACTGTGTGCAAGGTGTGCGAGCGGGGAAAGGCGCTGATTCATCTGGATGGGTGTGACATGTTCAAAGCCTGCAGTGGAGCTTGTTGGTTCTCTTCTGATTGAAGCCACTTGCAGCACCCTATCAAGTGTCGACTTGGGCGCTAGAGTCACTATATCCCAGCTCTCACCTCGCGCGGTTGGTTAGTGTCTAGCTGATTACTTACCATGAAAATAAATATTTGTTTGGCTTACACGTCAAGTCAGTTACTTGTCCAAGCGATCCGCCTTTCCACCCTTCACACATCACCTATCCATTGACGATATTCTATTCACTATGGCAGAGGTAGAGAAGAAAGAGTCGTTATCGAATGGTCCGGTCCTTACTGGGAACTCCCAGGAAAGCGATGATGCAGCAGAACAAGCTTCGGGTACCAGTAGTCAAGACACTTCAACAAAGGAAGAGGACAGAAAAAGGCTTTACGTCCTCTGCGGATCAGCGCTGATGCAGCTCCCTCTCTGGGGTAAGTCCAAGTTTCAACTTGCAATGTGTTTGTGCTAAAGTGCTTAGGCTTCTGTTTGAGCTATGGTATCTTTGAGGAATACTGGACCAACAACTGGACCCTACAAGGAGATCTCGCTATCACCGGAATTGTTGGTACAACATCCAACGGTGTCATTTACATCTCCATGCCATTCTTGTTTGCCCTCTTTACGCGTCACTGGGCCCGTTACCGGCTATGGGCTGAGCTGTGCGGCATCACTATAGCATTCCTTGGATTTATTCTCTCATCGTTCAGTACTCAGGTATGGCATCTGCTGGTGACGCAAGGTATACTAGCTGCGTTTGGGTGTACACTTGTGTACAGTCCAGCAACATGCTCTCTTGGAGAGTGGTATGCCAATCGCAACCGAGCTGTTGCATACGGAATTATTCTCTCCTGTAGGAATATTGTTGGATCAGCCTGTCCCTTTCTCCTGCGCTACCTACTGGATCAATACGGCTTTCGATGGACGATTCGGATCTGGGCATTTATCTTGGTGGCTTCTGGCCTTCTCTCTATCTTTCTAGTCCCAGTCCATCCTTCCAAGTTGACACCTCGTAATGAGAAGCCTCCTCGTATACCTTGGACCTTCCTCAAGCATCGTGGCATATACATATATTTCATTGCAGTCATGATTCAGAGCGCAGGATACTGTCTTCCACAAACTTATCTGCCCACATTCGCACGAGACTTTAGCGGACAAAGCCAAGCAATCTCGACACTCCTCCTCACCTTGCATAATATCCCGGGCATCTTCTCTTGCTTCTTCTTTGGCTGGCTCACCGATAACAAACACCATCAATTCTCAGCTGCAAGCACAACCTGTCTTTCGGCCTTCGCATCATCTGCCTCGGTGTTCCTGCTCTGGGGCTTCTCCACAAAGGGTAGTCCAGCAGTTATCCTCGTTTTTGCCATCTTCTTTGGCTTCTTCGCTGGCGGATACAGTGCCACTTGGGGGGGTATTGTCAAAGAGCTTGAATCCGAAGCGGAGGAACATGGTGAAACTATCGACTCCAGTCTGTCATACGGTCTACTCAACGGGGCTCGAGGCATCGGGTTTGTAAGTGGTGGCCTCGTCAGTATTCCGCTACTAGACTCAGGAGAGGCTGTTTGGGGTGGGCGTTTTGGCTACGGAACGAAGTACGGCCCGCTCATGGTGTTCACGGGTATTTCTGTGGCATTTGGCGGTTTGGGATTGCTGCGAACGTTCAAACTCCATCGAGGCAAATCCCCTGTAGCACCTTAGTGGTCTACTTTGAGCTTGAATAGTCTTACTTCTGGTGTATCCAAGTGCAGCCACATCTCTCCGGGGATCTTGAAAGTTTAGCTGGAGATGGGAAATTATGGAGGGGGTCTCTCACTGGGTTGACAATGAGCCGGAGGAAGGTGTATAGTGTTGGTAACTGGGTGGGTTCCTTATATTATCGGTGCCTACATAAATAAGGTGCAGTCATCAAACCTATTCATTTACCATCTACGCGGCCGAGCGGTGTCTGCCAGCATCCCCATGGCCAGTAAATAATCTTTTAAGGAAGGGTAGTGCTAGACACGAGTTGCGCACTTCACTCCAGCATAGTATATCTCTCTTTTTACCTGTCGGTCAATGGGATCTGAATGTTCGTCATTGATCCAATGCCAAGAAGTTTCAGACCAAGATTTACGACTACGAGTCGCTGTAAGGATTTGAACCCCGGATTTCAGCCCCCCATCAATACCCACTTGGTTTTGATCCTTCTGCGCGCTAGTGCAAGACTTACAATTTCAGTTGCCCTGATGTAGCTGATGGCGAGATGTTCGACTACTGAAAAATCACAGTCGAGCATAAAGGCATCGCATTTCATTCGCTGGCTCAGTAATCATTTGACTACTTTTATCAAGCGCATCTTCGCAAGAGTTGAGCCTCCTTTGAGGCCTGTCTTCCGGTTCGTGAGCCTCTTCGCGAAATGACGTAAGTAGTCTTGTTCACATCCTTTAACAGACTAAAATTAAACTAACCTTGCCATAACTGGGGTAAATCGACAGACGCGGGGAAGTTTAGCTGTGATGGATATATCTTTTTCCACAATATCAACCAATGTCTCACCTGAGATAACCCACTAAATGAGCGCACAGCCTCACGCTCATCAGCTTGACCCACTAAGTATACAACGACACAGAGCCAAGAATGGACTTGGACGTCATCGTATAATTAGGGGCGTTGATCTTTTAGGCATCCCTTTTTATGTTGACACAAAGATCTTCATAATGAGTAGACGGTAGGGCTTGGCGATAGACGACTTGTAAACTACTTAAGAAGGTCAAAGCCACTTCTCAACCACCAGATTGATAACCACATCATTCACAGTCTGACTTCACTCATCGCATCACCTCAGCTCATAACATACTCATATTCACATCTCCATCTCATTCAAAATGTTTTCCATTCTTCGCGTCGCTAGCTTGATGGCGCTTGTAGGATATGTCCAGGCAGACTTTGCTGTAGGCACATCTGCCACTCAGAGTAAGACCTTTCACCTCCATTCATCCGATATCAGCTAACAAGATGAAAGTGGGAATCGGCGAGATCGTCCCTAACACTGGTGGTGATATTTACGGCACCGATGATGTCGCCGTATCATACCCTGGCGGTTGCCTTGACAATGTTCAACAATTTGAGGTGAGTGAAAGATCAAGCATTCAGTTCAAGTCATGGTTCTAACAGCTGCAGTGTGTTTCTGAGCGATGTCTCATTGAAGGATTCTTCGAGATCCGGGGTGGAAAGACTGAGGATCAGTATGGCTTCAACTGGAACGGAGAAGGCTGGGAATTCTCGCAAAACAGCGAGATTCTTGGCTTTTGCACAAAAAACACAGATGAGGGTTGCACAAAGACGGGTGTCAACTACTCCCTAGGTTTCTTTTCGCACATGCTTTGCACTGGCTCTATTAACCCTGGATTCTAAAAGGCTTAACCTCTCTATTCTTAATTAATTGTTATAGATATCATGACCCTGTATCATCCTTCCAATCATTCTTCCAGCTTTCGATAACCACTATGGCCACACATGTCGTGGAATAGTCTTGGCTAGTTTTATCTATATCAGCAAGAAGACTGCGTCTACATCAACCCAACCCCCAAAAGCCCTGTATCATCAGCACTCATCCACGCCATTGCTCTTAGTTGCGGACGATCTGCATGCGCTTCTTTAGGCGGAAAGCAATAGCGCGCTTGCGAGCAGCAGTAGACTGCGTGAAAGCTCCAGAGCCGCCAAAGGGTCCAGCAGCAGCTCCGTTGCGCACCCGGACGATGCAAACATTGCTGGCTCCTCCAACCTTGCCCTCACAAGTCATACCCTGAGGCATCTTAATGGTGAGGGGAAACTCGGTATTGGTAGCAAGAGAAAGACCTTGGATACCTAATCCGGGAACGTCTTTGGTGACCTCGGCGGTTTGGAACGCATCGGGATCAGTGCCGCCCGAGGTTGCGTCGATATCGGCTGTCATAGGGCCAGCACCGTCTTGGTTGATCTGTGATGGATGTTAGTTGTGTGATTGAAAGACTCATAACTGTGGCTCACCTGTCTGTAGGTCATGGTAACTTCTCCGTTATCCGAGGCAGTTGGCAATCCTGAAGTAGAACCTTCTCCTGCTGTCGCCGCAACGCTGGTCTCTTCTGTTGTCTCGGTCTTCTCACCCTGGCCTTGGCCACCGCCTCCGAAGAGTCCACCAAAGAGGTTGCGAAGTTGGCGCTTCTCTCTCTTGATACGGTTCTGGCGGTTCTGGGGAAGGTCACGGAGATCATCTTCAACACCGACGCCTGCGTTGGTGCCGTTGTTGGTAGGGACACTGGCAGCGCCATTGCCAGCTCCAAGGAAATTGGAGATCATGACAGAGGCATCAACAGGTCCATTGCCCTGGGTCCTGCCCAAGGCACTGGCCTCTCCACTGCGAATCTCACGATCACGGATGATGGAGGTGTCAGCCTGAGAACCACATCTGTTGCTTGAGCAATCACGAGGAGTTCCGTCCGCAACTAAAGAGTCGGTAAGCGATTGTCATACTGAAGAGTCGTGTGAACTTACTGCTTAGACCTGGCATGGAGACGCCATTGGCACCTTCTACAGAGAGGACTACTCCATGGGCAGAAGCCAGAGTGAAGATGGCAGGGAGGATAGCGATATAATGCATTTTGGGTTTTGAAGATGAAGAATTATAGAAATGTAAATTGTTGAAGCGAAACCACCAGGGTTTATATGGGTATCAATGAAGAGAAGAGTAAGAGAAGATTGCGAAGAAAGACTTGATGCTACTGTAGAATTATTTTCCAAACAGTGAGATATCACGATTCTTAAATAATATTCTTTTCGCAAAGAGATCTTCAATTCTCCAGCGCCATGACTCCCAACAGAGCAACGAAACATCCATTTTGAGCCACACTAGAACATTGCAAGCATCAGCTTCAGGTTTTGTTTCCATTTGTCTCAATATCTGCATCGCCACATTTCGAGAATTCAGAGTCTCTCGGTTTCTGCCCAGGTTTCGTATTTCTTGGTGGGTATTTTTGGTGTTTCACGTTTCGCTCAGACCTCCTGGGGTTTGCTGTTCCACCACAACTGATTCAAAACCATCATTCGAAACACCATCTCGAACATTTCGGAGAATTCTTGGCTTTTTGCGCAATTGCGATTGGGTTAGCAGATTTGTGTGTGTATGAGGCTTAGACGCCCACACTAAACAGCTGTGCGCGGAATAGTCGCGTGCCGGTTGATTCTAGTTTTGACTTATGTCGTATTGCGGATAAGACCGAATGAGGTTGCATTGTTCTTGATCGACATCGACAACAGCGTTTCTAACAGGATGATGAACGGAACGAATGTCACGATCAGGGCGCAGTCTGAGCCACAACGTTTGATTGAAAACACATGTGACAGTTTAGGCTTGGCGCATCCCCAACTTCTATTTACGTATCACATTTTTCTCTCGGTCTGGATTGCGACATGTGACAAGACATCACTTCGTCTTTGAAGCATTTTGGCTTGTGAAGCTGCAGCCACAACTGATGGCTAAGGTTGAAAGCCGTTTTACTGGTTAGCCGCGAGCTCCTACTTGATGGCATTCTGGGTTAACGAAACTCAGTGAGAGACTGAAAAGCCAGTGAGACAATTGTATGGTAGTCTAAAGACTTTTTCAGGAACGCAAACTTGTAGGAATAGGTTTATATCAACTAGACTACTCTGGTTGTCATTAGTGCGCTGCATGGATTTGAACAGGAACTTGCACTCATTACCGGCCTACCTTACTGATTAGATAATCTCATCTGAGGTGATTAGTACTATCTCTGCAAGACAGGTCGAGGTTACAAGAGTAAGAGAACCGACGTTGTCTTTGAGTTTGGGTCAACATTCAGTGGGCGGTAATACCTCCACACAATATAGAAACTCAACTCGTGGCTGTAACCTGCAATGGGTCAGTAAGGGTTCATCCTCTCTACAAGGTAAAACCACTGTTATCAATCATAACATCACAGTTCACAGTCAAATCAACTTTGCTACCCTTTGAGTGAAGTTTTGCCTACTTAGGCATATGAAATGCGGTTAAACATTCTGGTGCTGACCCTTTTTCCTGCATTTGCGGCGGCAGAGTTCCTGATAAATTCAGGTTTTCCAGTATTTACTCATAGAAACTGAGTTTGATTCATTGCTGACTCCACCCCGTCTCGGTCTAACTTGGTGCGGTTCTGTGTTATGCTTAGCCGTGGACAATATGTCAAACACATTCTCCATCACTCGTCGGTGAGCCAACCGCTTGATTGATTCTCCGCTGCCTGTTGTAAGCCATGGCTGACTCCATTTCGACACTGAGAAGGGTAGATGTTGTCTCATTCAGAAAAGTCGTACAGTCTCAACGGTTGGTGACGAATACTCATAAGAACTAGGGTTTATGTAATCGTAATTACAGCTATAGGCGTAGTTTGAGTTATGATTACCGATAGAATCTATCTTCTTGGCGCTGAATAGAAGTAATAGTAGCTCCTCACATCAAAAGCGTAAAGGCTGGTAGATGTGGCACGTCATTGACCAGCCACCAATCAAAGAAACAGTATTATGATAATCATAAGTCTCGCGGTTCAGCACTACTCGCCTATAGATACTCCTAAATAAGCCATAATTTACAAACTCAAGGTAGGCTTGGTTAAACAATTGTCCTGGTAACTTCTCTTGAAGACACTGAAAAACATATGACGCTGACGTCACTAAGCCACCTTTTGTGTTTCTAATTTATCACGCGTCAAGTACGTGAGCGCGTCGCGACATGCTCGGTGGGGTCCTTCCCCAGCCTCCCACATCCTTATCCTCGTATAATTATGATCGACGGTTGATTTACCATTTCGAGTAACCCGAAGCGGACTTTTGCATTGCTGCCTGAGGCTACAGTTGGGAAGATGATATAGGGTAGTTTGTGCAATACTTTTTTCACAATTACTTTCGCCTTAATGTCCCAATTAATGTTATTGCTCTTTTCCACAAGCCTTAATTTAACTGCCTCCTGGCAATAACCTTTTGGAGAATATTTTCCAAGCGTAAAGTGGTGTGATCTTGTTGTGAAACTGTAATAAATTGTCATTGACCTTACAATTCTACTTGTGACCTCAAGTCGATGACAGTCTGTGTATGGATTTGTCGATCATCTGGGGAAACATTGCTCAATTTTAGTGGAGGAGGTTGGTGAAACACAATGTGAGATTCTAGACGAGATCATCATCCGACCGCAAAGTTTTCCATTCCTCCCAACTGCCAAGAGAGTGAAATCCTTTGTTGGCAGGGTGTTGTGCCGCCACAAGGCATTTGTGCTCATCACATGCACATGCATGCTATCGTTACAGCCACTTGGAGATAATTTCTGGTATTTCCGACGCGTTCATTGATCAACCGAGCCGCAAGTGAGCTAGATTCCTTCTGGTTAGAGAGTTGGAGCTGAAGGCTGTTCTCTCTGTTGAATTCCCAACTCTCGTGAAATGCGCCCAGACTGGAGGTACCGACGACTTGGCTCGAGCGACCCCAAATATTCTGCGGGTAACCGTTGTGGACGCTGTGATATTTTCTTACAGTACATTTATGGAGTACTGGTTCCACTGACGATCGGCGAGATACGGATCATCGATGTCAAATCACAAAATTGGAGCTCGATTTTAACTCTAAATAAGGTCTGCTCAACGGTCAGACACTGTTAGTGCTGAGGTGAATATCGAGTGAACATCAGCATCTTGAGTATGTTTGTAAACTCAATTGATCGTGTGATACGACCGTTGCCCGAGATAGCCGAACAACGGAGCCGCAGAGACAAATTATTTCTTGTTGATCGCTTAACTCAGAGTCTTGCTTCACCGGTCCCCCTCAAAAGTTAATTGCTCTTCACATGAAGCCCGACGCCCGCTCCTTTCCCCAAGCCCGGACAAGCATTCCTGATCTAAAAAACAGGCATCGAAATAAACATGACAATGATTGGTCTGTTGGTACGAGGTGGAGACTCGACGGATGGGCCAAGACTTTGCGGTTTGTATTGCCATTCCCCAAGGAGCAACGGTATCCTTGGCTAGCATGTGGGGTAAGCGGAGATGGAGGAGAAAAAAAGCTTGGTTTTTGGTGCTAAGTTTCTTCGAATTTCGTTGCCTAAAACCACTTTTTCTCCGCATGTTTTGTCTCTGGGGAAATGCTTGGGTTAAACGAGTGACTTGTATGTTGTGACTTGCTCGAGATATACTCAAAAGCACATGGCCATACTGGATAAGATGGCTGTACATCGACGTCAATTGAATGAGCAGTTTAATGTCTTTAATCAAGGAAATGATCATCAATGTAATATTACGCCCATCATCATAAAGTGCTGCACTGCTCCTTCGACCCACCCGTTGGTCACTCAATCCCACCCCGCAACCAATGAACCCGCCCTTCTCCGCGTCGGTCCCATGGGGTAGCAAGCCCCCATCCTTGGCACGAGGGTGATATCATACCGCCAAGAACATTAACCTGCTGCCTGATCTTGGCAGATGTGGAGGGCTCGGCTTCCCATGTTGAATGCCAGAGGGTTGCCAGAATGCCGGCTTTAAATTAAGCTTATATATATACACACGGCCTCACCACCTTTCATGGTCTCTTGTTTCAGCAGTCTTATTCCATCTGGCTTTTGTTACTCCCTGATTGCCTTTTGACTTGCACTTCATCATGGATGACAAGGACATTTCCCCTCCTGGCTACAAGGAGACCCCTACCTTCCCCACTGAGAAGGGAGGCGCTGAGGCACTTGAGCACGCTGACCATGCCCGTCGAGGCTCAGCTGCTGTGAACCTCGTCCAGAACCCTCTTCAGGTATGGCGATTCGCTGTTTTACATTCACACAGCTGCTAACTGATACCGAAAAGAACAAATCCCCAGACCAAGTTGTCGTCGATGCACGCCTCTTTGCCGAGAGCAATGGCATGACCGAACATGCCGACCTTTTCGGCAGAGCAGCTCTCGTCGCGCGCGACATGGAAAACTTTGAGAGGGTCGATCTTCTCGACGACGAACGCGAGGCTCTGATCTACGAGAGGGACCACAAGTGGCACGGCTCCAAAATGCTGTGGTACTCAATTGGTCTCTGTGCCGTCGGCGCTGCTACTCAAGGATGGGATCAAACAGGTGCCAATGGTGCCAACCTCTCATTCCCCAAGGAATTCGGCATCGACGGACCCGGACGAGATGAATGGATCGTTGGTATCATCAACTCCATCATTTTCCTCACTGCCGGTTTGATGTATGTCTGACCCCAACTTTTGATCGTGACCTGACTGACACCATCTCCAGCGGAGCCTTTATCGTCGATCCCCTCAACCACTACTTCGGCCGACGTGGAGAGATCTTTATTACAGCTTGTTGTTTGGTTGCTACCCCCATCGCTTCCGGATTTGCCAGGAATTGGCAGGAACTTTTCGCCATCCGATTTATCATGGGAATTGGTATCGGTGCCAAGAATGCTACCGTGCCTATCTACTCCGCTGAGATGGCTCCCGCCCGCATCCGAGGTGCTCTCGTCATGTTCTGGCAGCTCTGGGTCGTTATCGGTAAGTCGCCTCTGGATTGATTACAACAAACCATACTAACTGGTATAAGGAATCTTCCTTGGTTTCTGCGCCAACGTTATCGTCAAGGATGTCGGTAAAATCGCTTGGCGACTCGAGCTTGGATCTGCCTTTATCCCTGCCTTTGTCCTCGCCGTTGGTATCTGGTTCTGTCCCGAGTCTCCTCGATGGCTGATGAAGCATGGACGACTCGACCAGGGATTTGTCTCCATGTGCAAACTCCGAGCTCATCCCATCATTGGTGCTCGCGATTACTACTACTCCTACGTCATCTACCAGGAGGAGCTCCGAGAGAATGCGGGCGCTGGCTACTTCCGACGTCTGTGGGACTGCTTCTCTGTTCCCAGAATCCGAAGAGCCAACTACGGTGCCAGCACCGTCATGTTGGCCCAGCAGATGTGCGGTATCAACATCATTTCTTTCTACAGTTCTAGTATCTTCAAGGATGCCGGCTACAGCAACAATGAAGCTTTGTATGCCTCTTTGGGATACGGCGCTATTCAGGTCGTCTTCACCATTCCAACTCTCTTCCTTATCGATACCAAGGGCCGACGATTCTTGACTCTGGCAACCTTCCCATTCATGTGCATCTTCCTCTTGGCTGGTGGTCTGTCTCTCCTCAACAAGAGCGACAACCGTGCCGCAAACATTGGTCCTGTTGTTCTTTTCGTCTACCTCTTCACGATCGCCTACTGTCTGGGCGAAGGACCTGTTGCCTTCCAATATTCCGCTGAGGTTTTCCCCACCATCCAGAGAGAGCAGGGTATGGCTTGGGCTGTCTGCATCAACAACACCTTTGCCGGTATCCTTGGCTTGACCTTCCCCCGAATGAAGACTGTCATGACCCCCACCGGAGCCTTTGGCTTCTACGCCGGACTCAACCTGATTGCTTGGGGTATGATCTTCTGCTTCGTTCGCGAGACCAAGCAGATGACTCTTGAGGAATTGGACCGTAAGTTTCTCTTTAAAATCCGAATGAGTGCAATTACTAACACACAATGCAGAGGTCTTTTCCGTACCTACAAAGAGCTTCCTTTCCCACGAGATTCAGGTCTGGCTGCCTTATCTGTTCAAGCGTTACATTCTTCGAAAGAACATTGAGCGACCTCCTCAAATTATTGAGAAGGCCGATAAGACAGCTGCCTAAGTAGCGAAGGAGGCCGCGACATGAACCCTGCGGCGGTTACATATATTTAGCTTTATCAGAGGCCAATAAAGTAATGAAACCATGAGATCCATCGATGTCTCAATTAATACTTACTCAACTGAAGTGATTTCGTTATGCCTTACTGTTCAAGATACTGATTCATGCAACTTCCTTGCAAATTGAAAATAATAGCCACAACACCAAGGTGACCAAAGCGAAGCAAATTGGCTGTTGTGCTTCAGTGATTCCCAGTATAATCCCTGCCTGCAGACTGTTCCCTGACCGAGTAATACTATCTCCGTTCGGAAGTTGCCAGTCATACACAACTATTAAAAAGCGGCCTCTCGGAGCGTTTGAATATAACATCTTACAAGCGATATCTACAAAATACACAAAATCCTTTCGGCCTCCTGTTGGCTCAAAGTGTGCGACCAGATTGTGCGGACCGTGGGTCGTAATGAGCCGCACACCAGATAAGGCTAGCAGAAAAGCTGGATAGAGATGTGGCACAAAAGCGACCGGCTAATGTCTGCTCCATTGTCATTTGAACACAATAAGCATGTAATGGGGCTTTTCTACTTGTACACAAATTGAAACCCTGTTCTCCAACATTACTAGCCTAGCCGGGCTGGCGTAATGGCTAACGCGTCTGACTTCTAATCAGAAGATTGCGAGTTCGAGTCTCGCGTCTGGCTTCCATTTTCCTGGCCATCTAGATGGTCTGGAATACTTCTTTTTGTCTGTAGATAGATTATTTGGTGATTGGGCGCCTTTTGTACGGGATGCTGTTTTTTGCCACCGGCGACCACCAATATTACGCATTTAACAGCAGACCAGAGCAAGGAGACCAATGAATTCGTGTCATTTATGAGAGCCCAGAAACAGGATATTTTTGGTTAAGATTTTTATTTAATTTGTTTCTCGTGGAAAGCGGGGTGATTGTACTGTTTTCGCCATGGCGGAGATACAAAAGTCGCACCAGACTGAAGCAAGGTTTCGATATATAATTCCATGGCTCCAATCTTGTAGCCTTGATCTATCTCAAAGAGATATTCAATAAGGTCATCATAAAGTCGAGTAATGGCTCCAATCTCTGAACCTACGGATAATGTCTTCAATGCCACCGCTTTGGATCACACACAACAGGTTGCTGGTTGCGGGTTGAACAATGCCAGCCTGCAGACCTTACATGGCAGGGAAATTAGACAAAGGACAAATATCAAGGTCAAAGTAAAAAGCCGCTCTGCATATAAATTTCAACTATCACAACTAACTCAGCCTGTTCCACCACTTAATTTGGTAATATCACTCGTTCAAATCGACATTCCCAGTATTCCTTTAGTCGGTAATAACCATGTCCCACTTGCCGTCGGGAACATCGCCAGGCAGGTACCTCTGTACACAGACAACTCCATCGCTAATTCCAAGGGCCTCACGAGAGCAATCGCCAGAGAGATCCGCCTCAGCGCCTAAGACACCATGGTTAGCTTTCTAGATCCAAGTGTACATACAAGATAGAATGTCGTCAACTTACAGACATAGAGAGGAGTGAATGTCGCATAGCCAGTGTGTCCAGGTTCGGGAGCAGAGTTCTTGGAAACCGAGCGCGACTCAGACTCGGACTTGCTAATCTCCCAGCCGGTCTGGATAGTGTTGACGAAGACAATATACTCAGAGAAACCAATTTCAGTGCTGTCGGAGCCAGACTCAGTGTTGGTGATCTCAGTACCAGCAGTGTATGTCCACATCTGTCCGCATGTGGTTTGGTCAGGTTGGCAGGATTCTTCCTGTCCAACCTGGATCTGTCGTCCATAAGTAGTGTAGGGCTCGCTCTTGAGGTTGATGATGCACTTGTCGTTGGGCTCTTGGCGCTTGTGCTTGTTGAAGATGGGAGCACGCTTCACCTTGGTGACATCCTTGATGGCAGGAGCGGGGGCAGGAGCAGGAGCAGCCTCTTTCTTCTCAAGGCTACGCTTAGATGGCCAGGTGCTAACATCGTCGTTGCAAAGAGAGCCACAGCAGTAACTGGCATTAATTGTTAGTGTCAAGCTGGCACACTGCCTCACAGTTAGGGTATGACTTACGCGTATCCAAAGTTCTGGGTGATATCCAAGTCACCACAAGAGGTCTTGTCCTTCTGAACCTTGCGGTAAAGTCCGTTACGGCAAGGCCAGATCTGGCCCTCTTCTTGGCTACCGGGGAGTTCGAAGAAGAGCATACTGCAGCCTTCGCCGAACTTGGAAGTATCAACCCAGACAGCGTATTTGCCGTTAGGGGTGGAAGGCCAGCCTGTGGGAACAATGCTGGCACTGTTGCAACCTGAGAAGTCCTGTCCCTTGTCATCTTGCTGAGGGAAGAAGCCAAGTTGCATGGACTGAATCTCGAGGTCATTGGGGTCTGGGTCGCAGCCCTCAACGCTGTACAGGTCGATGTTGGTAGGGACCTGGGCCTGTACACGGGCGGCTGCGAGAGCCAGAGCGAGAAGGGAAGCCTTGGTCATCATCTTGAAAGTAGAGTGTGAGATAGATAAGCTTGACTGTAAAGATGTTGTGTTGTGTTGTGTTGTGTTGTGGTTTGATTGTTGTATTGGATTGTTGGGTTGAATGTGTTGGTGATGGAGCTGATGATGGAATAAAGATGAGACTATGGTTGATCGAGTGGTCTTTATAGTTGATTATTTTGAAAGGTATCTTTCAATGATACAGAAACAAACATGGCCTTCATCAATGACGTCTCACACTTTGAGACCGAAGGCTTGATCCTTCAAGACGATCAAAGAGGCATTGTCGTGCCTTGCACTTGATCGTCTCTTTGCCACCGATTCAAAGGAAGGCATATTGACGAGCTCTGTGAGGCGGCCGCTCTTTGATCTCCACTATTATCACCGAATATTACCATTTGACTTGAGTTCTATCGATCCTACCGACTCTCACTGACCTAAAATGATGCTTATCCACTCCTGAAAATCCTGTAGGATCACCACGCAACAAAGTGGGATGTTTCACGAAATTCCGCGTTGCCATTTGAAATAAGCAAGCATTTCAAGCTTAATGCTAGCCGTGCTCTGTCGTCATTGTCATGGGCTTACCCCTGCATCTCTCCACTAAAGGATCTAAGCATCTGTTCGAATCCGATCCGAAATGACACGACATTATCTAGGTTTAGACTGATCGTCGACAAGCGACCAATCAGCATCCCGGTGACATGCAGGCTCTCCAAGACACAGCCTCGTCTCTCAGCCCCCCTCAAGCTGATCCAATGACACAGTCAAAACTCGTCACTAAAATCATTGTCACCCATACCGCATTCCTTCTACTACAGGGACGAGGCAATTGAATCCTTCCGGTGACTTTCCTTGAAACAAGATGCGAAGTCCGAGCTTCAGCCCCTGCTTTTCAGGGTCGCGATGACTTCATCGCAATGGACTCTGCCTCTACGATGCAGATCAGCGACTGAAATGATAAGACAGAAGGATTTTCGTGGGGGCTGGAACTTTTATGCGCTGAAGTATTCACGTCATCAGCAGGCAAAACCTCGATCCTTCTTTCGTCAACCAAGGAGAGGAAGGAGAGTTGTTCATGGCGACTCAACTAAACTCCAAATAGAGACATGACATAATTATCGACAGTCTCTGGACAGGTATAAGAGTCTGCTCTTGATCCGTCAATCTGGTCCAGTCCATCTTCATCACAATTCACAATCAAGCTCAGCTCACAAACAATCCAAACTTCTACCACCACCACAACTTCTACCACAACATCAACAACACACTTTTTCTCAAATCACCAAAACAAACCACCAAAATGCACGCTTTCAACACCTTCTCCACCATTGCCCTCACTCTCTTCAGTGCCCAATCAGCCAACGGCTGGCTTTTGGAGTTCTGGGGCACTCAGAACGCTTGCTCCAAGCCTGAAGGCAGCGCCGCCGACAGCTCAGCTGGTGGCCTTCCCAATGAGGGCAACGACTGCATGATGGCCTACTATGACATGGAGGCTATGCTCGTCAAAGACTGGGACGATGGATGCACTGTCAAGGTGTACAATGGCAAGAGCCTTGAGTGCGAGGGAGATGTCATTGTTGAATACTCCAAGGATGCCGCCAGGGCAGACAGCAGATTGTCTGACGATGGAACTTACATGTGTCTTACTGATTTGGCTGGAGAGCCTGGACCTTACTATGCTTCTTACACTTGCGAGTAGTCGGGAGGCACCATGATGCTAGGTTTTGTACAGTAGCTTGGAGATTATGGAGTACAGGGTCAATAGGAAATCACTATCATTTATTGGAAACATAACCTGATTACATGTCTTATCGTCTGGCGTCTTGGTGAAAATGTAGAAAGCCGAGTGTTTCAATAATTGCCCAAACATATAATTCGAACTATACAAGGTAAAATGGTTCTATGCCATGCGATTAATCAATCAAACAAAGCTTTGTGCTATTGGTTGGAGTAAGACCGAGATCAAGATAGAGACCGATGCCGCTTACGCAACCTTTACCTTTCCTGAAAAGATGGCTTACTTCCTTGACAAAGACGAGTGCCTGGATTTTCGTATACAAGCCCCAGGGTATCACATAGAATAGGGCCTTAGACCAGGTGACAAAAGGCCTTAAGCCACTTTAGTCAAAAATACAGTAACTTACTTAAACCTTATTTACTCCCCGGTGCAGACAATCAAGATTGATTTCCGATAGTCTGTAGATCATCCATCGTCCATTAGGGCCAATTATTTACGCTAGAAAGAATCGCTGGGACATGATTGGTTCATTAGCAGAGCCCGTGCCATTGACCCGTTGCGTAGAGGAAGAACAAAAATTAAGATAAAGACCGTGAACGTGTTCACACGTCACCGAGAGGAGAGCTTACTATCCACATCAGGAACTCGTATACGACGAAACAGGCCCTCATTTCCGTCGATGAGGCTAATTCCATATTTGAGTTTAGGGTAGTTGTAGATGTGCCAACCTATCACCGTGCCAAATGGTTTCATACGTTTTTCCTCGTTTACCTACCTCGTTCCTCGTTCCCGCCCGCACAGCTTGAAGCTAGCGCCTCAACTTTCGTGCATCTTGGCGCCACTTGACTTTTTAGCATGTGTCGGACCCCTCTGGCAGTTCCGTATGCTTTAGGTGAAGTGGAGTTCATTATGGCGTTGCTGATTACGAACGAGTTACGAAAATTGTTTTTTTAGAACGCTTACGTCTAACTCGGGGCTCCGCCACATATTGCGTGTATGGCCAAGACCCTGATCCGTTCATTTCCCACGTGTGCCTGCATAAGCGGGACAATTATATCCGTACGGATAAGGTGCATCAGTAAGACCGGTCGGATCGATCCGGTCAGGGTCTCTGTGACCGGCACTCAAGTATATATTCTAGCTTGATCCGGGGCTCGAGCGTTGAATCATTTCCCATACCTCTGCTCATCACCTCCCTTGTTCAATTCTTCACCATGTCTGACAAAAAGCCAAACACCATACCGCGCAAGGCTCTCAACAACGACGCCTCATCCCAAAGCTTAGGCGCACCGCCACCATATTCGACTTCAGAAAATGCTCTGAGCACAAGCAACTTGCCAATTGATTCGCCATCCACCGAAAGTGCGCTACCGCCATATTTCCCAGAAGCATTCGAAGGCGTTGGGACCGATGTCAAAGTTCAAAGTACATCTCATTTACACCCATGACGTATAAAATGAGTGCTAATTGATGTCACAGATGACGCCCGTGTCGAAATTGACTGCGACTCCAAATTGGTACGCGCTCTGACTCGCATCTACAAAACTCCTTCCGAAATACCAGACACGTCGACACCCGAGTATTCCCCATTCGAACCAACAAGCCAGAAATGGGCTACGAAACTCAACATCGTTATCCAAGTGGTCGGCAGCAGAGGAGATGTGCAGCCTTTCATCGCTCTCGGCAACGAGCTTCAGAAACACGGCCATCGAGTTCGTCTTGCAACCCACGACACGTTCGAGAACTTTGTGCGCGGCTCAGGCCTGGAATTCTACCCCATTGGTGGTGACCCAGCCGAGCTGATGGCATATATGGTCAAGAACCCAGGCCTCATTCCCAGTATGCAGAGTCTGGCCGCCGGAGAGATCCAGAAGAAGCGCGCTATGATGGAAGAGATGCTGGAGAAGTTCTGGTACTCGTGCATCAGACCTGATACCTCTACGGGCAACCCGTTTGTCGCCAATGCCATCATCGCCAACCCTCCAAGTTTCGCACATGTTCACTGTGCTCAGGCACTTGGTATCCCTGTTCACATGATGTTCACCATGCCTTGGAGCAGCACCAGAGCCTTCTCTCACCCACTTGCCAACTTGAAGAATGCTGGTAGTGATCCTCGACTCACAAACTACATGTCCTACACTGTGGTTGAGTATATGACTTGGCAGGGGTAAGTTGTTGACCTTCCATCTGGGGGAAATTCTTGCTGATAGCGTTGGTGTAGACTGGGAGACATTATAAATAAATGGCGAAGGTCGATTGATCTTGAAGAGGTGGCCATGTTTGACGCGCCAATGCTGGCACAGACGCTAAAGATACCATTCACTTATTGTTGGTCACCGGCTTTAGTGCCCAAGCCCGTGGACTGGCCATCACACATTGGTACGATATATCCAAAGTCTGATAAATCTGAATACCTCTAATCATGAACAGACGTCTGCGGATTCTTCTTTCGAGACCCTCCCCAATACTCGCCGCCACCAGACCTTGAACGATTCCTCAAAGCTGGTCCACCTGCCATCTACATCGGATTCGGTAGCATTGTACTCGACGACCCCGAAAAGATAATCTCAATAATATTGGAGGCCGTCCACGGAACGGGCGTTCGAGCGATCATCTCCAAAGGATGGTCTGAACTCGGAGGAATGGAGCATGAAAACATATTTTGGATAGGTGATTGCCCTCACGAGTGGCTTTTCCAGCATGTGGCTGCAGTGATTCACCATGGAGGTGCGGGAACGACAGCGTGTGGATTGAAGAACGGAAGGCCCACTACTATTGTGCCATTCTTTGGCGAGTAAGTTGATCTAGATTCTTACGTACACTCTTGATGGTAACTGATCATTCTCTTAGTCAACCATTCTGGGGTGATATGGTGGCCAAAGCTGGAGCAGGCCCGAAGCCAATCCCTCATGCTAAGCTGTCCGTCGACAATATTTCTGAGGCCATTCGCTACTGTCTTTCAGAAGAAGCAGCTCAAGCTGCCATGTCCATCTCAGCCAGGATGCAACACGAAGAGGGTGTCCGGGCTGCCGTACAGTCATTCCACAAGCAGTTGCCTTTGGAAAGGATACAGTGTGATCTGATTCCCTGTGAGCCTGCGACGTGGTTGCATGAGAAGGGCAAGCATCCGATGAAGCTCTCTAAGATTGCAGCAGAGGTGCTGATGTCTGAGAAACTAATCGAGGCTAAGCATCTGAAGCTGTGCGTATCCAGTCGCTTCCAGTACTTCAATCAAGTCCGCCATGCTGACGAAACTACTATAGATATCAAAGCAATCCTATCCTGATCCAAACCACTCGATGGGATCCTATATCGGGAGGTGCCTCCTCCGTCTTGGGGACGGCAACAGATGTGGCTGGGTCGATAACAGGCATCTTCACCAAACCGGTTGAAGTATATCAAGACGAGCAGAAAAGATTTGCCAGAGGATCCAAGGACTTACAAAAACAACCATCCCATGCTGCCGACTCCACGTTCGTCGAAGGTGATCAACTCTCGCCAGACAATCAACGACCCGGCTCAGCGCAAAGAAGCCACAGCTCTGGCGCCCTTGTTGGTAAAATGGCTGGCGCATCAGCCATGAGCGTGGGCAAAGTTGGACAAATAGCAACCAAGGGAATGTTGGTCGATATCCCACTGGCCATGACAGAAGGACTCAAGTCAGTCCCCAAACTATACGGAGACAACGTTCGTGATCACGGCCCAGTGACGGATGCAAAGAGCGGTGCTATAGTGGCTGGCAAGACATTTGCATATGGTTTCATGGATGGCATTGGTGGTATCGTCATGGAGCCATACAAGGGTGCAAAGAAGGAGGGTGCTCTTGGGGCAGCCAAGGGCTTCGGCAAGGGAACGGCTGGTTTGATCACCAAAACAGGTGCTGGTATGTTTGGGCTGCTTGGCTATACCAGCGATGGTATCACAAAGAGTTTGAGAACGGCTGTGCACAGGTCGACGCGTAAGGACGTTGCTCACGAGTGCCATCAGGAAGGCGCGTGGGTGATGAGGAGCGGAACGGGGACCCGGGTTGATCGGAGGGATATCATCAACAATTTTGAGCGGATCAAACGTAATGAGTAGATATTCTAATAGAATTGTCCCATATATCTTTCGAGCATGGCTGTGACGTAATTATTGTAGTTGGGCAATCAAGAGTGCTATCATACAAAGTTCAACGACACCCTGGTAAAGGAGGCCTGGACTATTGTTATGGTTTACCTCTCTAGTGGCATATGTCTTATGGATTGCTGGCATCATTATATTCTGTTGCGTTCCCCGTCGATTTAATCTTCGCGTATTGGATGATCATTGTTTGGCGTCTGATGCCACAACTCTATTACATAGTAAGTAAAATTTACTTTTTCCATTGTAGTCATGACCAGTCGGAATCACAGTCATGACGCATAAAGACTTGTTCATGACCCAAACTTTGTTTAGTGCCAACTAACGGTACCTAGCTCAGGGTCCAAGTCTAGAAACCAGTCTAAACCTCGTTCCTCGTTCAACTACCGAGCATCACTTCGTTCCCAGAATGGATGGTCAAACTAACCCCACAATATTTTGACAGCTCATCTCGGCATATCCCGTGCCACAAGGCCAAGCCAATTCGGAGATTAACGACCTTTTATTGAGATCAACCCTTGGCAATCCCGTGCAGGGATAAACACTATTTCGAGACTTGCATCGCATTACAAGGGCGTGGATCCGAAATGAAAGCTGACGGAATGATAGACTTGTTCTACATCGACGCGGCTGATATCCCAAGTAATTTAAGGTCTTTTGTGGGAATATGCAGTGTTGTGTGATCATCCACTCATTCAACTTTACAGACTGTTGAGATTCGCGAAGGCTGCTGTTGCATAATGGCGGAAACAAAATTCGATATCTCTATTCAAAGTACAATATATAACTACTGAAAACTCATAGCCGAGCAAGGCTTTGGGACCGGAGGAACGCGATGAGGATGGTATGACTCTACTGATGCTAGCTAGTAATACTAGAACGAGGATCAGTGGTCGATATACCGGACGATGCCTCATCTATGGCGCTTTACCATGCAGTAACATACGGCCACAAGGATATTGCCCGCCTCATTTTAGACCATGTTAGTTCGGAAAGACCACTCCCGGACATTGCAGAAATCATAGCCGAAACCGTAAAGGCTAATTTCATGAGAGTCATCGAAAACTGCTTACAGGCGTGAAATACCTATGCTGAAAGCCACAATGCTGTAACCAAACCAGAGGCACTTCGCTTTGCTTCTCAAGACGGACACAAGGAGGTGGTGTTCTTCCTTCCTTCAAAAGGGTTCAATGTGGATGATCTTGATTATGAATACAGAACCTCTTCAGAACTAGCTGCGCTGGCCGGAAAGACTCCGATCGTGTCATTGCTACTTGAAAGTGGTGCTAATGCTACTCTAAAAAGCTCTGAGGAAATTAGCTCCCTATCTCGTGTGGCCACGTTTGATGGAACGGGATCATTTTCGGAACATGCTGAGGCGGCTGAAACTTTACTCGAGAAAAGGAAGTCGAAAGAAGACCAATTCATATGACCTACAATCAGTCCGACGCACTCGAATATCTTCTGGATCATGGAGCCTTGGTGGATTTCCAAGACAAGTCGGGCTGGACGACCTCATTACTGGTGGTTGGATAAGACGGCTTCTACTCGAAGAAGGAAGCCAGGCTACTGTTGGCTCATGACACGGATCCTGCGGCCAAGGATAGCTTCAAGAAAACAGTTTTATCTTATGCCGCCAGGAATGGCCACGAACTGTTAGCACGCGACTTGGGAGACCATGAGATAGGTGCAGTGGTCTTTGGAAAGTCGGATATTGGGTCAATTCTAAATGAGTCCATCGGGAAGTCGCATTTCGGCTTTGCACAGATAGACAATTGTAGCTCATTGCCATCACGATAAATATCATACTGGAACATTTGCTAATCAATCACAACATAGGTCTACAGCCTTGATTGTAATATTGAGTTCCTCTAATCTATCAAGATTGAAAACCAAGCACTAATAAAATAGAATTGGCGTTACCATTCTAAAATTATAATATTGAATCACTATTATATAAACGCTTTTGATGCCCCACATAAGGCTACTTTAGTAAAACTATATGTATCACGTGATAAAAAACTCAACACAGTCATCACAGGGCACCTTAGTAACTCAGTCACTCTGTAAATGACAAGACTCGGGAGCCTATGCCCGCCTCTAAGCGCAACTACAACACCAGGACAACTGATAATGAACTTGTGAAAGACCCAGCACGATAGTTTTCTCTTCAATGTCGGCTTCGAAAGTTTTACCGTCGCGTCGGCGGCGAAGGACTCAGCTTGCCTGCAATCCCTGCCGTGCTCGCAAGACTGGCTGCGATGGGCGCCGGCCAGTATGTACTTCGTGCAGCATGAAAGCATTGGGAGACCAGTGCAGCTACCAGGAGAGAGCTCTGAGCTCGAGAATACCGTGTGTCTCTTGCTGCTTGGAGAGTCTCTTTCTGACTTGTTACAGAAATCTGTCCAACGTCAACAATCGCCTCCAAAGTTTAGAACTAAAACTTCAAGAGGATCCGTGCCCACACCGGAACGCCGCCGGTATCGCCTTAATATCTGGCAGTATTTAGCCCCTGAGTTTGACCTATGTTTCCATAGGGCTGACCTTACCTGCAGCCGCGACTCCGGTTCCTCCAATTCCTCCGGAGCAAAATGTAATGCATCAATCGTGTGAGGCGGATCAGATTGTATACGGCCCATCCTCGAATGCTTTTTTTCTTCACGAGATAATACAACTGCAAGATTCTGAGACAGACATGAACATGACACAACCTCCTCAGTCAACAGTTTGCCCCAAGGAAAGAACTATGCCAGACCTCCTGGGCTTCACTGCAGTCCAATCGCCTAACCTCGGGCATGATATGAGTCCTGTATCACTGCCGGAGCGTTGTTTTGCAGACGCGCTTCTTGGTTGTTTCTGGGATTTTATACATCCAGTCTTCCCGATATTGCACCGACCGTCCTTTGCTAACATGTACGATAAATTATGGCAGCAAAGCATCTCTCCAGCTTGCAGTTACAAGCAAACGAATGACGAAGTTGTCTTTCATGCGACACTCAATATGGTCTTCGCCCTTGGGTGCCAGCGTAGCGAACACATTTCTTCAGCGGAGAGAATTCGGTTCGCCGATTCCTTTTATAAAAGATCCCAGCAGCTGATTTCTATCGAAACCCTTGATTTCTCATCATTGCAAATAGTGCAACTGCTTCTCCTACGGGCGATCTATCTACATTACACAAAGTACGCCGATCGCTGTTGGAACATGGTAGGTGTTGCTGTAAGAGTGGCGCAAGGCCTCGGCTTGCACTTGGAGCAGTCCTCCTCGTCTAGCAACCAACTGAAACGAGAAATGAGACGCAGAGTTTGGCACAATTGTATCGCTTTGGATCGGTATCTTCTATGGCATCCGTGGACCCCTATAAGCCACTGACTGTTCTCAGGCTCTCAGCTACAACCTTTGGTCGACCCGTCCTTCATAGCAGGCGGCATGCCATTCCATTGCCTGAGCCTATTGATGACGAGTATCTATCGGAATCTGATGAAGGCTGCCAACCCGAGAACTCTCCATCTCGCATATCCTTCTTCATACACAGCATGAAGTTATTCGACATTCTTGACGAGGTTCTGCGTTTATTCTACTCGCATGGGTACCAGAACTTGGCCGATGATGGAACAGTAATACCCGCTCAGTATCTGAGCGATCTTCCTAGATTATGCTCGGAACTTGACCAATTTGTTGAGAATTTGCCTGATCATCTTAAACCTGGCAGTTATATGGGAGCTGTTGAAGGTGAATTAACAAGTTGTTATCATATGCAGGCCATGATTTTGAAATCGAGGTATGATGTAACCCACGTCGTAGTGAAGCAGCTCTAATACGAATAGGGTTTTATATATACGGCTTCTACTGCTACGGCCCTCACTCCTCATTGAGGCAAGACGAAGCGTCTCGAATCATCGCTCAATCAACAACGACAGAACTCGTTCTCTTCAAAGTACCTACCTCACAGAAACAAATCGTTTATGCGTATTGACTTGCCATGAAGTCATTGAGGAGATCCATGGAAACTTGGGTAGCTTGAGACAAACTTCAGCATGGCACACGTTGTTGTGTAATATCCTCCCATTCTCTCTCCACTCTAAATTAACTGAAGCTTAAATCTTTATAGTTACTTTCGCAGCTGCATCAACTCTTCTTGCCGCCAGTCTCTTTCCTGACTTAGAAGTCAATCTGGATCTTGACCCTGCCAAAACTTCGTGGAAGAGAGCCTTGCAGATATTCGAGTTTCACAAGTCTCACGTGGAATCCGCAGCGAAGGGTATAGAAGCATTGGAAAAATATCGCATGCGATTTTCTTCCTTTGCAAAAAAACGTAGGTTAAGGTTTCCGCAGCAGACTGAGTGAGAACAGATTCATGAGGAGAGATTCTGATAGTTTAGTAGATCAGTCCATTGACTCCAACGATGGCCAAATCACTGGCCACATATCCTTCGATATTGACTCTGTAGTCAATGAGCCCTGGCTGTCTGGAATGGAAGGGGACTTCAATGAAGTTTTTGGCTCGACCTCGCTTGAGCAAAGCTGGCTCAGCTCTCAAGGTATTGATTGGTTCATGCAATAATGTGTCACAGATAAGGTATGTCATTTTAAAGAGCAAGGTTTATCAGTAATAATATATTATTACTTGACAAGATACGTCACAAGCTTTCTTCTGTCTCCTCCTATAGGCCAAGCAACTCCGACAGTCTTTCTGCAAACACCTGGGGAACAGTCATGTAGCCGACGTGGCCACCAGGGACCATTAGAACTTCATTGCCTATTTGTGCGGCGATGGCCTTGACAGGACCTGCACCTGGTCCGTCGCCGCTATCCTTTCCCGCGACGAGAAACAATCTCTCTCTCGCTTTGACAAGGGCTTCAGTATCAACTGGGGCGCTAGTATATTGTCGCAGCTCAAATTCAAACCAGAATAGGCAATTTGCACGGATCTCGTCACCTCGCGTGACATCCATACAACGACGCATCATACTCGCGTCAGGACCCTCGGACAGACCGGAGGTGAAAACCTCCATAGCGGTATCGGGACCATGAGCTTTGAATGTGTTATAAACGTGATTGATGATTCCGTGGGCTTGCAGCTGGAACTGCTCAGGAAGAACAGAGAAGGCGGGGGGCTCGTGTAAAATCAGCTTTGCCACACACTCGGCATGACAGGCTAGCAGCTGTTGGGCAACGATGGCGCCGGATGAAGTTCCGAAGACAAAAGCAGTCCCATCAAGGGATAGGTGCACAATCAGTCGCTGGGCATCGTCTGCGTCGGTCTGTAGTCGGCGTTGGAAATCTTGCTGCCCGACAAGAAAGCTTTGCGAGTACCCGCGGCGGTCCCAGCACGCAACAGTGAAGTGGTCCGCCAGAATTTGAGCACATGGGTGGAAGACGCTTCCCCGGCCATCAGCACCGGGTATAAAGAGGAGAAGGGGACCACTCGACCCGAATGTCTCGTAGTGGAGAACGGCGCCGGGAACAATGAGTTCGGGCATAGTTGCTGAGGGAGACGAAAGATGTGCTGCGAAGAATAACAAAGTCACAAAGGGTACTTGTAGTGTTTTTACTTTGCGGAGCAGTCCTGCCATCTTAGAGTGGTCAGCCTCCTTATGATATATCCTGAATACGGTAAAACTAGACCTTTTCTCCCCGAGATGTCAAGGATTCAAGTTCTTGTTCGAGGTTAGTTCCTTGAAATGTCGGGGAGATAAGGACTAATTCCTATTGGCTGCAATGGGGGCAATAGCCTGCCTACCTTGTGGATATAGATAAATCGGTCCATACCCCTATAATAACATACACCTAAACTCAATTTAATAGATGGAAAGCAAGTGATTTATTTATAAAGACATATATGCATATGGTTAATAAGTGGCTTGTGGCATAAAACACAAGGGTCACGCTACCAAATCCGTCATCCAGAGCAACGAGCTTGGGTCTGGTGACAGCAACCTTGGCATGTCGCATGTAGCAGAAGAATACCTAGACTATTCAATCAACCTTTAGCTAAATTGGGTTCACGTATGAATCAATCCAACCTAGTTTCAGATCCACTCTCGATCAGATATCAACCACGTCGGGTCTGGGTAATGATAACTTCGGCACCGGAAGTAACCGAAAAGCTAGTCCCCTTCACGGCCTTTCCGTTGACCTTGATCACACTGTTTTCCACGGGAACAGGCAAGGGGTGGGGAAGGTAAACCGTACCCTTGGTCCCCTTGTCACCAGCCACACTGACCTTCATTTGTACGAGATCAGACACAAACTTCCACTCAACCTCAATAGTGCCCTTGTCGGTGGGAACACGGCCCTTGGCCCACTCGAGGCCCAGACTCATGGGCTCGACCTTCCATTCCTTGAAGCCGGGCTTGACCGACTTGACTCCGAGCACATACTTGCTCAGTTCAGCAGTGGGACCAGCTGCCCATCCATGACACAGGGAAGTCATGATGCCCAGTCCAGGAGTTCCATCGGGGTCGAGCGTCTCCCAGAAACAGTTGGTGTAGTTGGCGTTGGCGGGGTTGGCCATAGGAGCCCAGAGGGTCTTTAGCAGTGTGCGGGCTGTATCGACATCATCAGACTCAAAGGCAGCACGTAGGTGGTAGGCGGACGAGAAGGGACTGATCTTCTGGGCAAAGCCAGACTTGACAGTTCCATTACTGAACGCAAGCGGGCCGGCAGGTAGCTGGAGCTCCGACTCCATGGTTTTCAAGAGAGATTTGGCAGACACCTTGTTGCTCTGGGGAATCCCAGCCAAGATGGCAATCGCGTTAGCATCTTGAGAGAATCCGCTGGTAATTTCGTTGCTGAGAACATAAGCACCAAGTGTCTCGTTCCAGAGCTGCGAATGAACAGCCTTACGGAGCCTTTTGAGTCGCTGTTCGTAGACCTTGGTATTGACGCCGCCATCCTTCAATAGTCTGCTGGTCTGCTGAAGAGAGTAGGCGTACAAGGCATTGAACTTGGCGCTTGCACCTGTCTGTGAAGGATCGTAGTAGTTCCAATCTCCGGTGAAAGATGCATCGTCGACAGTAAAGAGTCCCTTGACGAGACGAGAATGAGCCCAGTCCAACATACTCACAACACGAGGCGCCCAGTGTCGAGCAAAGGTGACGTTGCCGAAGACGTCGTAGTTGGTGGCAAGACCGTTGATCAAGTTGAATGAGTAGCCGATGAGACCGGTAATGTTGATGTCGAGAGGTGTGGGGAGAGGATCCTGCTGGATCTTGGCGTTGGGGATGAAGAATCCTGGAGTTGTCTGATAAGATCCAACAAGGTCGAGAGAACCATCAACGAAAGATTTGCCGAATGTACTAGCAAGAGTGGAAGAGATTGCGATATCGAGATCACCAGCATAGGCAATCCTGTCGCGACGGGAACCATCGACGATCGTGTCAAGAGGGTTAGTGCCCATGAAGAAATCCTTGAGGAAAGACTTGTCTTTGAGGGAAGAAGCGTAGATCTCTTCACCCTCGAGAGTCGTGGCTCTGAGATTACGGTAGTAAGCAGAGTGACCGAGTGGAGTACCAAGACCAAAGGAACCGTAGAACTTTTCGGTCTGTGTAAACTTGAGAGCAGTTTGATTGTTGACAAATACGGTGATATCTGTCATGTTGACTGTCGCGTGGACAGAGAGCCATTTTTCAACCTGGACCTTGGCAGCACTGGGGATACGACCAGAATCAGAGGTGCTTGAAGAGATGACACCGGTTTCGACGTTGCCAGTGATTTGGATAGCATCATTGAGTGTGTCAGACAAGACAGAGAAGACGAATTCTCCTGTTACAGGCTTGACCTCAAAGTCCACTTCGTAACTGAGTAATTGAGCAGCCGAGGTAGTAGCAAGGGCCTGAGGGGACACACTCTCCACAAAGGTGCCCTCGTCGGTCACCTGCCAGAACTCAGGGATACTGTTCTTGGGAATTTCAGTCAATTGAGCAGTCCTTGCACCGGTGTGCCAAATTCGAGTGAAGTCCTTGTCGGAGCACTCGAAGGATCCAGGAAGTTCGGTAAGCGGTGTGGTGTGAACGGTTGGCTTCACACCGATGGAGCGTAGCTTGAGTTCACCTGCCGAAGAAAGGTTCAGCTTCTCGTAGCGGAAAGCTCCTTGGATCAAGCGATTGGTGACAACACCTGACTTGGAAATGTTATATCGGTTGACGCGATAAGATTCCATGGCTGCTGCAAGACCAAGGGGGCCATCACTCTTGTAAGTTTGTTAGCAAAGATCAAGTTTCAGGGTCGGGTCTCTTACTGTATATCGATTCAGTGCTGACTTGGCTTCGGCAAAGGTAAGTTCGAACCCGGAAGTGTCTCCAGATGTAGAGATTACCTCAAAAGTTGGGTGTCCCTCGAAGTTCTCTCCATAGTCAAGGATCACAGTGTCAGCCTTGAGTCCATCTGAAGACAAAGTGATTGTGCCGTTTGTGCCATAGATAATGGACCCGCTGACTTTGTCCTTTCCTGACAGCGCAAGGCCTGCCTGTAGCAGCAGCGCTGCCAAAGTGAGACGAATCATTGACAATTGGTGAATGCGAAGCGATGAAGAGAGTGAAGCAAAAAGCTGGCGAATCTAGTTTAAAATATGTTACAAGCCCTGGTTGTCGCATGAGGGGCTCGATTACTTGAGCAAGGTACTGTCGCATTTGCACCAGCATCATCCAAGTCATCATGTCTACTGGAAATTTCTTCTGGAACACCGAGGTCAGTGCCATGGTCCAGTCTCGGCACTCCGGCTTGGCGGGGAAGAACGAAGTTAAACGAGCTTGAACGAGCACAAACGACAGCATTTGGGGCTGAACAATGACGAAACATGTAGCGAGCTTTCATGCACCGAAATTAAAGACAGATGCCGAGATTCAACCTAAACGTTTACAGGGGCATTTGCATCTCCATTGAAGTCACGAAATTTGGATATCTGAAAGTGCCTCCAATCCAAGAGAAGACAAATGCGTTCTCATACTGTAGCCCACAGCGCCAAGACGGTATTCAGCCTAGACCAATGAAACCATATCACAGTCAAGTACAGTAAGCCAAAGCCCGGCGCTCAATAACACCAGATCCAGGTTCCAGTGACGTAGCCACCAATTGTCCATCTTTCCCCGCATTTTGTCTGCTCACGTCTAGAGTATTACGATTTTCCATTGTCAAGATCCCGACCTGGAGCCGTTTTGAGAATGTCTGTCTCAATCTATGTAGCCTTGATCTTTGGTGGGTGTATCACCTACATAGCCTTTCAACACTTAATCAAGATTCAACGTCGTCCACCAGGTCCAAGACCCTTCCCCCTCATTGGCAACGTTCGAGACTTCCCTAGACAAGATGTTCCAGAGTATCAACATTGGCTACAACATAAAGATCTCTACGGACCTGTCAGTTCAGTCACGCTCTTCGGTACAACCCTGGTCATCATTCATGACAAGAAAGCTGCCCAGGATGTGCTGGAAAAGGCTTCTATGAAAACTTCTGGTCGACCGTCCATGACCTTTGCGAATAAGCTTTGCGGATACGAGCGCATCGTTCTTTGTCAGGGATACAATAGGACCTTTCGCCAATACCGGAAGATGCTTCACCAGGAACTAGGCACCAAGGCATCGGCGACTCAATTCCATGAAGCTCAAGAAATTGAAGTGAATCGACAATTGGTTCGAGTTCTTAATGAACCCGATAAATGGCTGGCGCACCTCAAGACGTAAGTATACCACGTGCCATGATTAGGTTCAATCCATGATAATAGATTAGTACTGCTGCCGCCACAGTCTTGAAAATGACTTACGGCTATGATGTCGAGCCTCAAGGTCCAGATGCTCTAGTGGACCTTATTGAGAAGATGATGACAGAATTTTCACTGGCGGCTGTTCCTTTCGCTTGGCTGGTAGATCTTATTCCTATGCTTCAGTATCTTCCAGAATCCTTGCCAGGGGCTAGTTTCAAAAAGGTAGCCCGAAGATGGAGGGAGTCTATTGTCGCCAGTGCAGAAATTCCATATCGATTTGTGCAACGGCAAATGGCGACCGATAACTACCGACAGTCATACGTCTCGAGGCTCCTCCACAAACTGAAACAAGACAGTGGTGGCAACAATTCTGTTGATATGGAAGATGAAGAGGCAATCAAGTGGACAGCGGCAAGTCTTTATGGCGCTGCAGCAGATACAACGGTCATCACACTTACAACCTTCAACCTCGCCATGGTACTCTTCCCAGAAGTACAGCTGAAAGCTCAGAGGGAGATCGACTCCGAAATAGGAAACAAGCGATTTCCAAGCTTTGAAGATCGTGATCGGCTTCCCTATGTCGATGCAGTAGTCAAAGAAACATTACGATGGTGGCCTATTGCACCCATGGGCTTCCCACATACTGCCGATGAAGATATCCAGTACGACAATATTTACATTCCTCGGGGTTCATACATTCTGCCCGCAGTTTGGTGGTTTTTACATGATCCGGTCGTATACTCCGAGCCTGACAAGTTTGACCCAGAACGTTTCTTGAGCCCTCGTAATGAGCCCGACCCTAGCACAGAAGCATTTGGTTACGGTCGTAGGATATGTCCTGGACGGTTCTTTGCCGATTCAAGCTTATACCTAAACATTGTCAAGTCTTTGACCGCCTTCAATATCGAGAAAGCAACAAATCAGAATGGTGAAGAGATAACCGTCGACGTTAAACCTAAACCGGGTATTCTGAGCTATCCGACCGAGTTTCAGTACAAGATCTCGCCACGGAGTCAACTACATGTTGATTTGATTCGTAGACTTGACGTTGACTTGGCGCGACAAGAGGGCGATGCTCAGCTACTAGAAACTATGGATGACTGGAGAAAAAGCACGAAAAGGCAGGACATATGAAATGTGTTAAACTAAATAGCTTTGCAGGCTTATGGACCAACATTGTTTAATGTTGAGGTGTTAACTAGCGATCAAGATAGGACGACTATTCATGGGTCACGGGCAATAGCTGTATTGATGAAAGTCCTGGGAGTTCGATTGATTGGGGGTCTAGAATACATCTTTATCCCGCAAATCTCCAGCCCACGGGCTCTCCTGCTGCGTCCTCTGCGGCCTTCAACTCCTTGTTCTTCTTGACAACGTAAGCCTTGGTTATAAGGACGAATACGACGACAAGACCACAACCTGTGATGATAGCTCCACCGCCGGTTTGGTAGTAGGGCTCCTGGTTGCGGAGGAAGAAGTAAGGAGTGAACCAATGGGACACAGAGGACACACAATTAGCGTAGGCAATGAGTGCCGCACGCTTTGTACGAGGTCTGGGCACAACTGTTGTTTCCCATGATATTTGGATCTGCAAGACAGTCAGTAAATAGGTCTAGATGGATGGGTCTGGTGTGTGTATGACTTACATTGAGACCGACAAAAGGACCGACAACGAGAAGGATCATGGAAAAGTATCGAGCACCAACATTGAGAGTTGTGATCATAACTGCGCAGCCAACCGCAGTTAGAATGATTGGCACAATGATATGATATCCGTGTTCAAGTCTTCTGCCGGAGGACCAGGAGATAACCAGCATCACCAGGAAGGCGATAATTGGGGGAGGTGCCTGGATGAGGTAGGTTGTTGTACCCTTGAATCCAAGTGTTGCGACAATCTTGAAGCGTTAGCAGGTGGGTAAGTAGACGAAGAGTCCAAACTTACCGAAGGAAAGAAATCCTTATAAGACTGTGCGATGATCAAGAAGAAGTGAATAGTGGCAAACAAATGGGAGAAAGGATCCTTGAGCATGGTCCATACGCCACCCCAGTAATCGCCAGTCTCATCTTCAGAGATACCGCCGGCAGAGACGGTTTGACGATACTGGGCCATAGCTGCCTCTTCCTCGGTGATGAAATATGTTCCAGTCGAGTCAGGGAAGTTGGGGATGAACCAGAAGCTGACAAGAGCGACAAGAATACTAACGATACCTTCGAGAAGAAGGAACCATTGCCATGCTCGAAGATTGGCGACGTCATCCATGTTGGTTAAGATACCAGCAGCCAAAAGGCCAGAGATGGCCTGGGAGATGGTGTTTCCAGCGTGCCAAATGCCCATGCGAAGGGGCGACTCGTGTTTGGTGTACCAAGACGAAGTCATGAGCGAAACAGCGGGTACAAATGGTCCCTCAGTAAGTCCAATGAGGAAACGGCAGAGACAGAAGCCCCAGCCGGCAGTAACAGCAGGCATGCAGATGGTGACACAAGACCAGATAAGCATACAAGAGGGAAGCAGAACTCGAGGGCTGCCTTTGGCGATAATGACGTTGGCGGGAATTTGAGAGAGGATGTATCCAACGTAGAACATGGAGATCCCTAGAGACCAAACTGTGTCCGTCATGTGTAAGTCTTCCTGCATACCAGCGAGGCGAGCGTTGGAGACATTGATTCGATCGAGGTAGCTGAAATTGTTAGAGGAGGGACATGGCAGTGAAAGAGTACACCTTACTTCATCATCAACATTGCTGTGACCATGGGGAGAAACTTCCAGTCGAGCTTGCGCACCAGGGATTTCTCAATGGCAGCCCGCTCCTCGGGAGTCTTGTCTCTGATGAGTTCATAGCGTTGGAGGATCTCATCTTGGACTGGAGCAACTTCCTCGTACTCGACGTTTCGTTTCAGGTCGGCAGACAGTTTGGAGCGCGTGGAGCCAGACATATTGAGCAAGATGCGGTCAAAATCTGGTATAAACTTAGGGTAATGGGTATAGAGGTAGAGATGAGAGTGAGAGGATGCTGCTGGTTTGGATAAACGGGATGGATCGTGTGATCTTATACACCCCCAATTCCTTATCTTCCTGGTCAGTTCAGCAGGTTATCACAATAGTCTGATTTTATTAAACATGTTTCTTGGCTTCATGCTTATCCCCCGCATCCCCGCGTTTCGGTTCGTGAAAGAATTAGAGTATGCGGGGAGTAGCGTCGGACTGAGCCCGTCGGACGAGCTCCGCCAATCAGAGTTGGCGATTAGACCAATCGGACTGGGCCCGAGGATGTCCGGGGTGATATCCGTGGAGGCTGGGACCAGATCTGGAGGCCATGGGACGATGTCGATGACACGGATTTCGAGCGAATAACCGGCTAACCCGTCAATGTCACTGTCGACACTTGGCTTTCTACAAGACGACGCAAATGACTGGGGACTTCGGATGGGATGAAATCTGGGCATTGCTACGTCGCCATTAGCCATCTTCCTTGGACATACCGAGGAAATCATACCTGGAGACTACCCTGCCCTTCCATCATCTTTGTAGACAGCGATAAGAGGAATCGTTGGAACACGCTCAAGGCTGAAAACTTGGAAGCACATTGTGTAAGTACGACAGACGCTTTGCTAACGACCTCAAAGGTTTGTGTTAATCCCTGTTGATCCGACTGCGAGGGTCGCTGCACCAGACAAACATATGCCACCGCAGCTGCCAATATGTCATAGGCGTCGAGGAACGACATTCCCGCCATTTCACCACCCGACCTACCATAAAACCTCTCAATCAGCCTTTTACAGGATTTGATTGTGTCAGTCTCGATCTGAATGATATCCTCATCATTCGAGTTAGGCATGTTGCCGGGAACACCGTCTACCGTGAGGATCAACGCCCGGCAGGCCAACTGGTCCAAGCGATCGAGCCAAGAATTAGTCGAGGATACACCAGTGAGCGGTGGGAATTCTCTCCAGAAGCACAAGTTGCTGTATGAGAACAAGGGATGAGCTCGGTCCCTGCTGCATACTTCTGAGATTAGCTGGGCGTGGATTATAAGATGCCGACTCAGTGTGAGCCTGCTCTTGACGCGGTCTGGAAGGTCTTCCACGATTTCAGGAATCTTGTACTATGTTAATGAGGATACTAGCACGGGGAATATTCTAACCTTACCTCGACTAAGACATCACCATCGGTGATACTGAAAGGTCGGCCTAAAGAAGATGCTAATGATCTACAGGTTGATTAGCCTCACAGACTGCACCGTTTCAAGGAACGACCTACCGATCCCAAAGATAAACGCTCCAGAACAACCATTCTGCTCGATATATACTCTGTGTGCCTAGCCTATCCTGCGGGATTGCCGACTTGTGTAGACCGGCTGCTATGCAATTCGTCATGATGAACCCCAGCAAATGCCACATCGATCCACCAGAGGCGTTGAACAACGAGAAGATCCCTAAAAGAAGCATGCAGTGTAAAGTATCGAGTGGTTCCTGTGACTGGAGAATGGAGGGTAATATTTTGACAGCTGCGGTGTGGAGATTGGATGCCAAAGACGCGAGACGGCTTGCTTCTGGCGACATGTTGATGCCGATGGCTATAGCGAGGTATGTGTTGAACAGAGGCAGCGCACCGACAATTTCGGTGCCCATGTGAGTACTCATATCAGTTACAGAATCGAACTGCTCCATTAATTTATCTTCTTCAATATGAGGAAGCCAAGCACTCCATTCAAGGAAACGCTGCATGTGACTCAACATCAAGTCGCGTTTTAGCGGTATAAGCCGTTCGTCCACCATATAACTCGGTTCGGAGAACGAGGCCCTTGAAGGATCTCTACCATCTACAGCCAAAGCTGCCGCGATACATTCGGTAATAGAGAGTTTATGAGGCACATCCCCGGTGTTGGCGCGTGACTCGGCCATGGCTTTGTTGGATAAGAGGCCGATGGCACTCATGGTGTCTTGAACAGTTGACTGCTCCTCACCGTCCACTGTAGCTGATTCATTGTTTTGGGTTGAAGATAAGCCCTCAGCTGAGTATGCATGTCTAGTGTCGAGTGGTGATATGCTATCTGAGGTACCGAAAGAAGTATTTCTCGCTCTGAGATGTTTCTGCTCTGCCGCCTGGACCTTTTGCTCCAGTTCAGCAACGCGACGTCGGAGAGATTCCACATAACTAGGAATGTGAGTCACTTGAATGTTGGACAGAGAGACTAGAAGTATAATCTGCACTCACCCATGAACTCTGGTATGTGTAAGGCTAGTATCCTCGCCATTAAAGTCAAATTGCTGGGAGCGAGCAATGCACTCGACACTCAGATCAGCGCATGATGTACAAGCAGGGCGTAGTTTATCGCACTACAACTGTCAGAAGTTGCATAAACACGTAACAGAGTAATTGGTTTGAATACTTTTTGTTTCCGTCTGAAGCAACGCTCACAAGCGAGGGTGTTCTTTTGCGGCGGCTGTGCCTGCGACGGACTGGAACTGGTTCGTGCAGGGCTTGGCTCCGAAACGCGGGGAAGCCAATCGGTTGCCATTTAGGAATTGGTATGATTTGCTGTGGAACAGTTTGAAAAGAGATAAGAGACGTTGACGGAGCGAGTCCGAGTCGCGCTGTTGTTGCTTCGGACGCGGGGAGGATGCCCCAGCTTTATCGGACATAATCCCAAGGTCACGTGCGTTCTATCTCCTCAAACTCTACTGGGCCCTCAAATTGGTATCATGGGGTGAGTGTAAAGTCGGGAGAAAATGCATCAATTACAGTAAACACATGAGGGAACTATTCTATAAACTACACAGCAAAGTCTTATCTATGCCCCTACTGGAACTCCATTCGTCACACCATTTATATGCGTGCCATTTATTGTTGCACCATTTGTGACAGTGCCATTGGTGGCAGGCTTTCCATTTGAGGCAGCCTCTGCTTGCGTTGACTTGACAACAGCAGCATTGAGTGCAACCATCTCAGCACCTCGCTTGGAAGCAGCACCAAGGAGAAGAGGACCGTCAGTAGCAGCCATGACCCAGCGAGCACCCATCTTGCAGAACTTCTCTACAAGGTCCAGACGAGCATGAAGACCTCCAACGCCAAGGAACTTGCCGTGCTTCTTGCAAGCCGCAATAGTACGCTCATAAGCCTCTGTCACGCGGGGATTCTCGTAATCTCCGGGGATGCCCATCTCGGCAGTCAAGTCGTTTGTGCCAATCAGGAGTGAGTCCACACCAGGAAGGGCAGCGATCTCGTCGACTAGCTCTAAGGCCTCTAAGGTCTCGATCATGGGAATGACCATGGTAGCGGCGTTTGTGATGGGGTTGGAGACCTTTGCAGGGATGGAGCGGAATTGATGATGGGGAAGACCGTTAGTGGAAGAACGGTGGCCAACAGGCTGGAACTTGGCTGCGTTGACGACGTCTTGGGCATCTTGGACAGAACGGATGTGAGGTACAATGATGCCAAGTGCGCCACCATCAAGAATCCTTGAGACGAAGAAGGGGTCTTTGCTGGGGGCGCGGACGATGGGGGAAATGCCGGCGTAGAGTGCGGCGACGCAGAGTTGATTTGTAGTCTCAAGATCAAAAGAGCTATGCTCGCAATCTATGAGAACTCCATGAAATTGCGCGAGCTTGGCATATCCAATGATTTCAATGGACTTGCAAAGCTTGATGCTCATGGTGTAGGCGACCTCATCGCGGAGCATCGCCTCACGCATAGGGTGGGCAATAATGGCAGCCATGATGAATTATAGTGTATAATGGAAGATAATAGTGAGATCAATGATGCGAATGTATTGGAATTGCAATTAGATGCTTGTGGCAGTATTGATTGGTGAGTTATGATGATTTACAAATCTGGCCAAGGTGGTTTCAGTCGCATATTAATATACAACCACAAACAGCTCCATTTCGCATACATGTCGTTCAATGAACACAGAAAAACAGTTTCTTCACCACGCCTTCTCCATATCCGATGCCTACCCCGCACTGATTGTCCTCTTGAAGAAGCCGAAAGATGACCCGGGGTCGCATTCTGGGGTCGGAGTGGGGCCGCACCCAGACCTGAGAATATGATCGGACATTGTCCGTGTGCACAAAAGACGGATCACCATGACCGTCGGATCAGCAAATGACCGGTAGGACTCCGATAATGTCTGAGAGTCCCTACAACGCCGCAACGACTAATACATAAAAATGCATTCACTTCAGGAATCTTGTCTTGCTCAGTATCACACCCCAATTCACACCCAAAATCACACCCCAGCTCACTCCAACTCTTTACTCTCTCAAACTTCACCATGGCACCAGGTCTTGTAGCAGGAACTCCTCCAGACAGTCTCCCTTCCGACTCTGGAAAGCCAACTGTTTATCTTCTTGACACTTTCCATCCCCAGGTCCTCGCCTACTGCCAAGAAAACTTCAATGCAATCACCCCCGAAAACCCTCTCCACGATCGGTGGAGACAGGAAGCACGCTATCTCCTTGTCAGGTCATCCCGCCTGACAGCGCAGGACATCAAGTCATGCCCAAACCTTCTTGCTATTGGCAAGCAGGGTGTAGGCATTGACAAGATTGACGCCGAGGCTTGCAAAGAGCGCGGTATCAAAATCCTGAACACGCCTGGCGTCAATGCTCGCGCAGTTGCTGAGCTTGTTTTGACGTTGGCCACATCGTGTGCTCGCCAGGTCGGCACAATCGTCGCTAAGCAATCTTCAGGCATCTCTATCCCCAAAGAGAAGTGCTCTGGTTTAATACTTCACCGCAAGACCATTGGTATTCTCGGTATGGGAAATATCGGCAAGTGCGTCGCTGGGATTTTCAGAGGTGCCTTTGAAGCAGACATCATTGCATACGACCCTTTCATGCCTGCAGAAGCCTGGACTACCGAGTTTCCAGGCTTCACACGAGCCTCATCAGTGGACGAGGTCTTGGTATCGTCAGATGTTATCACCGTGCACATGCCTTTGACTCCAGAGACGAGAGGTCTAATCGGATACCCGCAAATGGAGAAGATGAAGCGAACTGCTATTGTCATCAACACTGCACGTGGTGGTATTATTAACGAGGATGATCTGAAGCGCGCTTTGTCGGAGCGTCTTATCTGGGGCGCTGGACTTGATTGTCACGAGCAAGAGCCTCCTAGTTATGAAAAGTACCAGTCACTATGGGAGACTGGACATGTTCTAAGTACGCCTCACATTGGAGCTGCTACAGCTGAAACGCAGATGCAAACAGGAATGGCAGCGGCGCGGTACTTGTATGAATTTGCTTTGAATCACGCATAAACATAGATATACAATTCAGATAATTATCCAATCTTTATACAAATATAACAAAATATCCGTCAACAACGACCGATGCAAATTTATAAGCGAAAGGACGAAATTCTGACTTCATTACAAGCTTCTAATACAAGGAAATCTTTAGGCATTTTGCGGGGTAAAACACGTGATTATTACCCGTCGAATTTCTTGTCTCATGGTTATAATTCGTCACTGGCCGCATACAATACCAGCTGCTCCCCAGATTTCTGTGAAAATACCCCAAACTAGTTCGACCAATTGAATGATCCCAAGGCAGCTCAATGTCACGTCTGCCAAGACTACCAGCATGCCAGGCTTGCGCCCAAAGAAAGACAAAGGTGAGCTCACTATCATAAACTGTTCAAAACTGACAGAAAAAGTGCGACAATAAAAGACCCAGTTGTGCCCCCTGCGAACGCAGCGGCCTTGAATGCTTGGTAGTCACTCCGGACCCAGCTAGTAATGACCATCTCTCGAGAGCGTAAGAAGTTCATGGCATCTTGTCCAGCCTGTTCTGACAGGTGCTCCTAGTACCATCGATGAGTTGGAAAGAAAGGAACGAACTCTGTCTAAAAGGCTCCAGGAGCTTGAGGCCAGCGGCGCCAATGATCAAACGACAGCGTATACATCCAGCCCTGACGATAGACACACAGTGAGATCTGTAGCAGCATCTTCACCAGTGGCGCGCCAGGGTGCAAGTCTGAGGTACTTTCGATGTTCCAACATCATACCACCAGCTAATATCTTTAGTTTCATTGCACACTTATTCTCTGACGAGAATTGGAGACGCTCCCATGCTAATTTGCTGAGAACTCTCTCTGATGCACCAGGCGTTGTCGAGGCCTCGGTGGCTCCAAGCTCCTTACCATCAGCATCTGAAACACAGGTCTTGTTTGAGAAATAGTTAGACCAACTCTTAAAATACCCCGTTATTTACTAATAGTTCCTTAGTCTGAGTTGGGCACATATCCAAAACCCGTTTCTCCTCCGTCGGAGTATCTGGGCTCTTCACCAGCGTCTCTTCAACCAGAATAACCAAGCTACAAATCATGACTATTTCAGGGCTTTCATGATATGTGCCATTGGTGCTGTATTACTGTATCGCAATAAGCTTCATCGCCGTCATCCCGAAGCTTATTATAATGCTGCGTTGCAGTACATAGGACCCGAGTTTCTCACCCGAGGGTTAGATTCAGTACAGGATTTGCTGCTTATATGTAGATTTGGAATCTATCATCCCATTGGTATGTCAAAAGTAAACAGCCAAGTTCACCGGCTAATTGACTTCCATAGGCACATCGATCTGGGATGTAGTCCGGTCATGCGGCCGCTTGTGCATAGAGCTGGGGCTTCACAGTAACCCTCATGTTAAGAACGATCTACTAGAAACGCAGCTCCGGCGAAGGGTTTTCTGGCAGTTCTATTTGATCGACCGATACAGTTCCACAACCCTCGATCGGCCGTTCTTTATCGATGATAAGGATATTGAGACAAGGTTTCCTGTCGAAGTTAGTGATGAGGACCTCGACGCAGCAAATCATCAAGTCGAAAGCCTCGACTCGCTCAATTGCAGTCAACAGCCTAACGTCCAGAGCGAGATGACAATCTTCTTCCTCTCCGTACGACTGAGGCAAATTTCTTCACACATTCAGACCGAATTCTCCCAACTGAGGTGGAAAATCAACAATACCGGCTCAAAGTATTTCCACGCGGGGCATGTCGCCGTGGTGATGAATAAACTTCTCAAAGAACTGTCAAACTGGAGAAATAGCACCCCAACTATACAGGAGCCCACATGCCTTTATGAGATGCAAGAATGGTACGACCACCTACTCGCTCGAGAGCGACTGTCGGTATTACGACGCGCCATCGACCTGGTTCCAAAGGTCAACGGATCCCCTCCAAAAGAGATCTTGATCGTTTTTCTACGATCGGCTCTAGTGACTATCGAAAGGTATCACAACCTTTGCCAGAGAAAGGATATGATAACACATACCCGAAGTTACTTTCATATGCTTTTCACGGCCGGGCTGTCTGTCATGTACTGCACTTCGGTTACCAAAAAGATCGACCAGGAAGACCTTCGTGCGTCATATGAGGGACTACTTCGGTGCCAAGACTTACTGACAAACGCTGCTACACAACTGCCTGATGCCAAAAGTTATGTATCTGTCTTCGAGGCCCTTCTTCGGGATGCTTCGCAGAGGTTATGGCCAAGCATCAGGGACATGCCAACAGGCTTTCCTTCAGATGCATCCTTGATCCTCCAAACTCAACCAAATGAGCTTAGTAACTTTGGAGAGGGGACTTTCTCCGGTAGTCTACTTCCGACTGAGGATTTGGGCACTTTGCCCACAAATGCGGGGAATATGCAAGACCTTTCATCGAATCGACAGTTTTTCGATCAAAGCCTAGGGGCGAATGCTATGGAGCACTTTACAAACACACTGCAGGCTGATAATGGCATCTCGCCTGGCTATCAAGATGCGTCTGCCAGTAACTGGGCATTGCTCAACTACGACTCGCTATGGAATATGGAATCCGCTCTGGGACAATATGTTTATGGTGATCCAACAAACCCGGGGACTTGGGAGAGCTTTGAGTTTTTACAGACTGGAGGGTAGAGCTAAAGCTTTATCGGTAAGCTTATCTGAATTTTATGAGGTTATGATAAAGATTGTTGAAATTTGTGAATTTATGTGAAGCTTCAATCTAAAAGCTGAAGCCAAGCCAACTGTTCTACCCTGGTTAGCTTTGTCACCGAGTTTACACCATGCTAGTAAATGTCGGACAGGAATTTGATTGTATGATTGTTATTATATTTCATAATCTCGCCTGCCTTCCGAAGTTTGCGTCATAACTACTACATCTGACAAAACTGCGCTGATCTCCCAAGGGCTCATCAAGAACGATGTTCGACGTGTTTAGATACCACAGACTCCTGATCTTTCATGTCAGGCTCGATGATCTCCCGAACAGCTGGGTTTAGATCATCCGCACTGGGATAAGCAATCTTATGGACAGTGTACCATGGCCTCTCAAACAGTTTGTCCATGCTCTCTAGAGATCGACCAGAGGTTTCGGGCATGGCAAAGTAGACATAAACGAGCGAAATAACGCAGATGCTGAGGAAGAACATAAAAGCGCCGTATCTCTCAGTAGCTGCCAGGAGGGAAGGCATGGCGCGCGAACAGCCAAAGTACATGGCCCAATGAACAGCCATGAGAATGGATACGTTGATGGAGCGGATTCTGAGAGGAAAGACTTCGGCAGAAACAAGGTAGGGGATAGAGAACCAGCCGATCGACCAGGCAATGGCGTGGATGTAGATGGCCGCAATAGCTGCTCGACTAGCGGCCATGGCAGAAGAGCTGGACTCGATGTCCTCGACTGACCATCCATTGGTGCACTTGAGGTAAGCCCCAACAAAGGCCAAGGTGAAGATCTGCATGGTGATACCTGTCATGAGTGATCGACGGCGGCCGATGAAGTCGATGACAAAAACTGAGAAGAGGAGTACCGAGACAAACTTGAGGATGGCGTAGCAGCCAGTTGCCAGGAATCGAGCCTCGGTGCCTTGAATGCCGAGATATCCAAAGATGGTAGGGCTATACTGAGTAATGGCGTTGGCACCGGACCACTGTCCGAATACGTGACAAGCAAACATCAGAGTAAAGCGGCGGCGGTTAGAAAGATCAGTGAAAGTCTCCTTGATCAAATCCCAAGTATTGGCACCAGCGACAATCTCAATCTCATGATTGAGCTGAGATTCAATACCCTCAAATTCGGACTGAACGTAAGGATGATCCTCTGGGAGTCCTCGGAATCGGCACAGGGTCGCAAGGGCTTCTTGCTTCTTGTTCTGGCTGAGCAGAAAGCGGGGAGTCTCCGGGTGAAGAATGTGCCGATGCCCCAAATAACAGCTGGGAAAAGCTGGAGGGCTGTGGGAAGTTGCCATTGTAGGTTCGTACCGGCGTGGTATTTGGTGACACCGTAGTTGAAGAAGAAGCCGAAGACTACACCCAGTTGTTGGCAGCATGTGTACTGGAGGGTCAAAAGGCCACGGATTGGGATGGGGGAGATCTAAAGAGGAAGTCTGTTAGCTTGGGCCTACTTCGAGATGCTGAAAGAGTTTTTACCTCTGCGATATAGACTGAGGGCAGGACGGTCGTCGCGCCGATTCCGATACCAGAGATGACACGAGACGCGTAAAGGGCTCCCAGGTTACCGTTACTAAAGGTCTGGCCAAAGATTCCCGCCATATAGATAACAGTAAAGAATTGGAAAGTACGTGTTCGACCAAGTCTTTGAGTGAGCCACACACAGCCCAAACAGCCAAAGACTGCACCAGCTGTGGCAATAGCAACGATCCATCCCTTTGTGTTCGCGTATTGATGATCGGTCTGATGGGCGATTCCGAATCGTTCTTGGAAGACTTCCATGATGACGAGAGACGCGATGTTTCCTGGTGATCCTGCTTAGCTTGGGACGTGCTGCGTCGTGTAAAATGGGAACCACATACCTTCATCAAAACCTTTGGCGACACCGGCGAAACTCCATACAAAGGTGCATCCAAAGAGATACCAGTTGAAGATCTCTTTGGGACTATGTTTGATGGCCCTTCTCGTGGCCTTGATCATGTTTGGTCTCGCCATTGTGAATAGAATGCTCGTTGCCACTCCTTGAAAAGACAGCTAAGTATGGGCAAATGTTGAGAGATGGGTGAGCTTATTAGGAAATCTATGCCAAGGGATGTCTTTGTGCAATATATAATCCCTAGGTACTCGCATAATAATCCCGGTGAGTGCCTAAGGCTCAGACGTTGACTTTCCCCGGTCTCAGATGGAGACTGGAGAAAATACGACTCTCGCGTCGCGGAGGAAAAGGCGGGGAAAGGCCAGTATTGCCCGGGGTTGACTCCCCCAAGCTCATGCCAAGTCTTCCCCAGACTCCGGAGTGTGAGTACTTGTTTGGTGTCGAGTCTAACGCCTCGTCGGAATATGTCCTAGAGTCATCGGACTCAGTCCGGGACCATCTTCGCGGGGGTCGGAGGTCGCATTGCAGCGATGTACTCCGCATCACGAGTCAGCAGTTTAGCGGGCTATACCTGGGGAAGACTTGCGTCATGGTGGACAATGATTGAAGAAAAATGACATGCAAATTGGAGTGCGAATACAGCAGGGTCGAGTGCATTCGAGTAGGCAAGTGACTGAAGCCACCATGATTGTTGTAAAGTGCCACATTACTATGATCGGGGTATCTTGATCGACGAATTAGAGCCAAGACTGCGATAAGTTTTTCTAGTCTTTTATTATGTAAACCTACCCCCTTCGGTTACATGCAAGATGTATCTTTAGTGGTAATCGATTATCCCAATGACATAATATTTCCCGCGATTAACATCTTAGTTGGCTATTCATTCTGTCTTACACTGTTTCAAGGCCGGGGCTTTCACTGCGCCAGCGCAATGCCATTCCACGGTCTGAATGTTCCCCTCAAGACTATCAGTGATATACAAAGTCTTATGCTCAGGTCCTCCGAAACAACAATTAGTCAAGTTTATCCCCGGAGATCCACTGACAATACGGGCCTTGGGTACGCCGTGAGTGTCAACGACAAAGATAGATCCAAGACTTGGGTGGCAGATAAATAAATTGCCCTCCTCGTCCAATGCGAGACCGTCGGGTCCAGAGTTTCCAAAAGATTGGAAAAAGACACCTGCTTTGGAAGTTGATCCATCGGGATGGAGTGGTAGCCGCCAGACTTGGTTCGCTCTTGTCATGGCCACGTAAAGAAACTTTTCGTTGAGTGAAAGTACTAAGCCATTGGGAGATGCGCCGTTGTCAAGAAGAGTATCAAGTCTTCCGTCGGGCGAAAGGCGATAGACACGACCAGTTTGATCAGTCATACCTGTTTGTCCCTGGTCCGTAAAGTAGAGATTTTGGTTCGAATCCATTATGAGATCGTTTGGACCTTTAAACCTCTCGAGGTTCTTCCTCGTCAACTTTGGTCCAATCTTTCCGGTCTCCGGATTGAACGACAATATGCCCTTTCCACACGTTAATAAGTTATCGATGATTGACTCTTGAGAAATGAATTACCTGCTTGTAGTCTGCCACCAACAAGTCACCGTCAGCAGTCCCCACAAGACCATTTGGCTCGCCATCCCAAGTGACTGCAACAGTGACATTCTTTTGTGCATCAATTTTGAGGATGCGACCGTATGGAACGTCGACTATGAAAAGATTTCCAGATCTGTCAAACACTGGCCCTTCGAGGAATATGTGCTTAAATGAGCCAGCGAACCCCCCGCGCCATTCCGATTCTTGGCCTATGCAGCGCTTGTCATCGGGGATGCGCAGATAGACCTCTGCTTTGATGACGGGAGGTACGGGATAAAAGTTCATGTTGAGGTTGTGAGAAGATGTATCAGGAATGATGAGACTTGTGTCAAGATGTGAGACTAGAATGTAGTGTTTTACGCGATCTTTCGGCCTCTTTTGGCTTGTTGACATCTTGCCCGGAGGAAGTCCGACGGAGTTGAGTGGGTCCGGGATCCGGCAGTGGAACTTAGTGTGCGTTGATTGCCATTCGTCACGAACTTGTGGTAGGTAATCAGCAATCTGTCCGCAAGCATTATACCACAATGGGTCTCATCTAAGAAACATTATTTGAATACATAACACTTATTCTGGGTGTGGTAATGAGTGTATTCTTTTGACCATGGGCACAGCCTCGTCAAATACATTGTGTTTATTAGCCGGCCATAGAACAGAACTATGTCTGTTTGTCATTCGTCATACTTTTCCAACTTTGCATCGAATGTTACAAACAAATCGTGGATGGAAGAAACAAACCGCGACAGCGGAGAGATATCACCAATGATTTCCGGAGATTTAGAGCGATATTGACCGCGAGTGCTGCATCTTTGTGTGTAGGGCTGTAGGGTAGTGAGATGTAGAGTGGCTGTGCAAGTGCGTGGCTGTGCAGTCAAATCGTGCTGAGGGAGATAAGCTTTGTAATTGGTGCATTCCCGAAATTGTGACTATAAATAGTTCATAGATGACAATGTCTCATCAGCCAATCTATATCATGTTCCACTTTGCTACATAACCAGAAGCTTCAATATGATAGCATATTCTTCTGCAATAAGTACAAATTTTAGATCGCATCGGTATGACAAGAGAGTCAAGAGAAGTCCCTCGATGAGGATTGTATAATATAGCAGGGACGACAAGAGTTGCGTGATACCACGGTCTTTGGGAAGGTCTTTGGCTTAGTCGATGATAATTGCTGTGCTCTTCTTTTGGCCATCTTTTTATCCTAGAAAAGCTGGCGATGAGGGGCCATAGTAGACTATTCCTGTGCTTAGTCAAGGTTCTCTGTCTTTTTGTGGTGGGCATACTAGGGTCTCCCGTGATAGATAGCCTTGCAGATCTGATCTTTAGATCCCTTGGACCCTTGTTAGCAGGTTGACACTAAACTGTCATCTAGGCTATAATCATCCAATAAGCCAACGAAACGTCTTTCAACGGCCCCCAAATGTAAGATCTCATCTCTCCCTGTCCCCACTTAGATGTCGCCACTGTTCTCAGCCCCTTTGCTACACTAGCAGAATAGAATAAGATCTCAACGCCCCGCCCCAGGCATCGTCGAAAAAAACCCTCACTCGCTTGGATTCGAGTGACTGGAAGAAGTGCCAAGTCTGCTGCCATGCACACCTCATATTTCTCCTACAACCTGAGTAGGCCATATCCATATAAATGGTTTACGCCTGTGGTGGTCGTGGGAGGACTAATCGCGACTGCTCTCATCGCCTTTCTTAGTGTGGCGACCCAAGGTTATGAGACCATTTCAATGCCCACAACGAATCCCAACACTACCAGCCAAAACCGAAATCTCTTCTCCGACTGGCCATCGTTCCTGACAGCAAACACCAAGTCTGTTTGTTCTTCCACAACGATTCCGATCAACCAGGAGTTTTATACAAACAACACGGCGCTCAAATACACGGTCACCAGAATATGGCAAGGAGAAGACCCCAAGTCCCCGGAGACATTGCTCGGCTCTCTGCCGTACCTTAGCAACCCTCTCCAGAACTGCTCAGTCAACGGTATCACCATCGAATTTGAAGGCATCGATCGTAGTGCTTCTCAAATGGCTGTTCAGCAATGGGGCGCAATGCTGAGAGCATCGGTATCTTGCGACGTCATCACGCCCAGCGGCAGAACAACAATGAACATGACAACAAGCTACGACTACAATGGAAAGAGTAACGATGCGAGCTCGCATTTCCCAGGACGGAATGAGACCACAAAGGCCAGTTTGTGGTGGGGAGAGTCGCTCCTCGCGTGGTATTCCATGGCTGTGACAAACGACATGCATATCGCCAACGAAAAGTTTTCTCAGGGCGAAAAGGTTCTCCCAGTCTACAAAGGACAAGCCTCATTCAGCAAGAGAAAGACTGTCGTGCCCTCTGTCGATGATGTAAAGTCTCTCGAATTTCTCCAGGTCAGCTGCTTTTTTGTGCCGTGGAGTTCGACTGGAATTGCACCCAACGTGTATTACTGCGATCAAGGAAAGATGAACAACACGAATTTGATAGAGAAACTGTCCAAAGCAAATGAGACCGACAACCACATGCCTCTACCGGGAATTTGGCTCTCAGCCAATAACCTTGCCAGGGCCTTTTATTTTACCATTTTAGCTGACCTGGGCCAAAAAGACTCAGGACCTAACATCCTTGATAATGACGATTTACTAGCCCTTTCCACAGAAGGATATGAAGAAATCAGAGATAGACCGCATATATGGGGTGATAATCTGAGAGTCAACACAACTTCCGGACTCGCCCACAGATCCTTTACTTCTAAAGACGAATCGGCAAAGCACCTTGGAATAGGTACTTCTGTCATCTCAACCACCTTTATCTGTCAAATACCTCGTCTCAAGAGTACACCCTCACTCGTTGTGTCCGTTATTATCAACACCATGGTTATTGTATCAGGACTCTGGACGCTATACCGATTCAGCATTGATGCATTCGTGTCTAGCCGTCATCCAGAACTTCAGTACTGCACGGGATGTGCTATGAATACACACAAGGGAATAGAGAATGGGTCTACGTATGTCTTGGAGCAGGATCCACAAAGTATAGAGTTGCAAAATCGGGCTAAGGATAACTATACATCTGTGAGGCAAGAGGAGGAAGGATGATACAATTGATTTCACTGTGTAACTACGAAGAACTGAAGGGAATATTTTGCAAGAGTTAGTTGCCCTTGTTATATACCTCGGTGTATTACGAATGATGGAAGAAGACGGCTTGAACGTCCATGTGACCCGGGGAAAAATTGATATTGGATCGAGAAAACACAACAAAAGTAACCTGGAAAAGATTCCGAGACTAGCCTATATTATATTTGACCCTTGTTCCTACATAAATAACTGGCAGTCATACTGCAGCCATCAGAGCCAAGTATTGGACAATTTCTCCTCCAGTATGCCGAAATGACCAGAAATGTCCTCGCAAGGTGCCTAAATACAGCGTTAATAATCACTCAAAGAAGATCAGTTTGGTATCAGATGACACACCAGTGATGATTGATTTCAGACATGCTCATGAGTTGGTTACTTAGCATCCAGGAAGGCAGGCACCGTTGCAGCATCGAATTCCATGGACGCAAGCAGAGCAGCCAACCTGACGAATAGCAATCTCAAACTCTTCACGAGTGACCAACTTGCCGGGAAGCTCGGGCTCGGGAATAGCCACAGCCATGGTAACGGAGACCGAGACGAGGGCGATAATGGTAGAAAAGAACTTCATGGTGAGGGTATTAGGATGGTAGGAAAGAGTGGATTGGAAGAAGAGTAACGGTATATGGAGAAAAGAAAGGTTCTGTGCCTTTTATAGATAAAATTACGGTATAACCTTGCTATACTCTGTAGCGGAGCTGCGAGCTTGGTGGGATCTGATAACCGACCAAAAGGATCAGATAAGTGGTAACATCGCCGTGCCAAGCGGCATGATATCCAACAGGGCTTGAGGATCATATCAATCAGTGGGGTCATATGTCATATAAGCTCACCTTGCCGGGTACTTTCGTCTAGGTCTCACTGCCAAGGGCCAGAAGGATCATAATGGTTGAACTTGAACTGTTTATCTGGTTGGTCCGATTGATTCCTTCGGATACTTCACATGCCGAGGACCGTCTACAAAATCCCATTTCGAAGATTTGAAGACCGTGATAATTCTTTTAATTCAGACTCCGATTTTGCCGTTTTGGTTGCCTGATGAAAGTAAAGCACCGGATTAAAAGCCAGTTGGGAGGCTGGCCTGCACAACACTGGCAGTAGGAATGACGCGGGGTTACCTGTTTGTCCCACTAAAGGATGCGATACGAGGTTGAGGACATGCCCCGGTGGTAGCTTATGCAAATTGTTAAGTAATAGCTTCCTAAAAGTGTCTAGTAGCGGTGCGGGACTGTCAACAGTACATATGGACAAGTCAATATAGCCTGACAGCGAGACTGGACCAAATATTGTTCACGGGGTAGACTATATCCTTGACCTGGGGAATATCAGTAATAGCAGGCAATGCCCCGATTGAGTTACTTACGGTAAGTCTGTCAGTACGAACATGGAAATCTTACATGTCTTGTCAGCGAAGGGTGGCTGAAACAGCGTGAAGGCTTGAGAAGAAGATTGCGGGCATGATGACCTCAGTGCTTCGAGAAAAAGCTGTCATTATTCTTTCAAGAGTTGTAAACGCGGGAGTACCCGGTTGCCTGCCACCAAAGACAATTTAACGTCGATAAAAGAATAGCAGTCTAGTCCCAACTTCATTTCACATGATGAGCGGAGGTACGGTGTCACAAGTAAGACCTTAAAAACGAAGTGCCGAAACTGAAATTAAAGCATGTATGTCAAGTTGGTGCTTAGTCCATCAAAAGTTCAACAAGCAGTCTACTTCAAGGCCCCATGAATTCAACGCCAAATCATTGGGTGCTATCACCTTATTTCCTGCTGCAAAATACATTCTTTGCACTGCTTCCCTCTACCCCTGTTCATTCTATCTGGCTACCTCGGCAATGTTTACTGCTTCTCCAGGGCGTATCTTCCCATCCTTTCGATAAGCATCCACCCGATCGAGTATCTCCTGACAATCATTCCATATTCTGCGACGATTCTTTAGCCCAGGTAAGCTTTCCCAGTCCTGAGTTATTCTAGTCTGTAAGTAATTCCAATCTGTTTCAGTACGACTCAGCAGAATAGTGGAGGTTGAGGGAGGAGGAACAAGTTATGAAGCATTTGCGTCGGCTGGGGCAACGATTCGAGGTTCAGAAATGCTGCTTCGATTCCTCAGTTCCGTTATCCCAATTTCCCGAGCCTCCTTCTCTGTTGTGGTAGCCCAGAACGATATGGGCAACGATGACCAAGCCTCGTAAAGCCACGGTGTATCGCGCATGGTTAAATGGTAAAACAAAGACTGGGGTAGATCCAGAAATGTCCGAGAGGCGAGCCTCAGGTTCGCGATGTCTTTGTAGCTCAATTCAAGCAACAGCAAAAGTCTAATCTCCGCAGGAAGCCGCAAGAAAACATCTGGATGTTTCGTGTCAGACACAACAGATGAAAGGGTGATTTTGGACTGCTTATGACCGCTGTCTCTTGAAGACTTTGTTGAAGACAGAAGAGATTCCAGACCAGGGACGAAGCAAGGGTTGGCTACAAGATACTCGCCACCTCTCAAGTGATTCCACCATTGCTCTGAAGCTTTGTTGACGTCCTCGTGCCGAGGAAAGGCGTAGAAGTCCTCGTATGCTGCCTCGAGTTCCCACCACTGTGTGAGACATTCAATATCAACAACGCCATATCGATGCAACGAGGCTCTCTTGAAGATTTCGAGACAGGTCGGGTGAAACGGCATAGCGTAATCTTCAGCATCTTCCGGTTCCCAGATGCAGTTTTCGGCATTTGGACTACTAACTCCATGCCTTTCAGGATACACAATTGGAGAGCTCATATCTCTGCTGGGCATGTGGTCACTGAGGCCGCTGAGGAAGAATTGCTCGTGAGCTTCAAATGCCTCATCGTCCGGGGCTGGGCGCCAATCTTTAGGTTTGCGCACGAGGCATTGAAGTGTCTTGCAGCCTCTCATGGCCTGTGCCGAAATATGGTGGCCATTATAAGCTTTGTCTTGCTCACATTCCGGGCTTGCAATGTGTTCCCAATCATCCGGCGTATCATCCCAGTCGCCCGAAGCGTACTCGTATGACTCCTCCGGGTCTTCTGGATTGACCTTAGGAAGGATCAATTTGGTGAGCTCTTCGGTAGCCAAAGTTGAGTCATTGCCGTTAGGATCTCTTTGGACGAAAAAGCATCCTCCATTCTCCGGACATTGCTCCCAACTGTAGCCCGAGGTAAAGGCGCACTCGTCACCCCAGGCTGCGGTGCGAGGTTCCTTGTCTGTGCGCCCGCGGCTAATATTAAAACTAACACCACAAATGTGGCAATAAACTTCGGAATAACCCATAATTGGGGAGTTTATTTGAGGCTGTCGTCGTTTCTGATGGAAGTTTTGGAGAGGAAAAGGCTTATGGCCCTAGCTTGTTATTCTTAATCGATAGCTAGTCTGACCTATTTTCAGTTAGGCAGCAGCCCCACATTTCGGCGATCCTTCCCTTGTCCCGATGACTAGGACTTACGTTTAAGCGACTGGAGAAGTGTTGGCGAAAAGCGTTCGAAAGAAGGGAATATTAGCTTGAAAACTGGTTTATCATCAGGTGTTAAGCTATTGATTTATCAAGCCAACCTTGCAGTCGACGAATCCAGCAGCAGTCCCTGCAACGAAGGCTCACGATGATGGCTTGATGGAATCTACCGATCCCAAGTATCGCACTTTTAAATTCAAGTTTAATGGTCGATCGGCTTAAACAAGGTGAATCAGGTAAAGGATGAGGATATTGAAAGACCATGTGGGAATCCGATGGTGGGAGGCAATATGTTTGACTTGTCAGATTCGAGTCCATCCCTTACTGACTGAGATAGAGACTCTATTTGATATATTTACGAGATAAATCAGGATCATAAGGCAGAAGCTAGTTCATCACTTGTGACATGCTGCGTTTTGTTGCCAATACTGCGCAGTAATTTCACTTGTTGTCCGGCAGTGACAATATCCAGGAAATCTCCAGCACGGAAGGTAAATTTATGACGGTTACCACGTCCTTCGGTATAGATGACATAGCATATTGTGCTGATGCTTCAAGGTGCAGACGCAAGGTATGCATAATGATTTTATGGCAACCCCGGGCCGCCTCTGCCCATGCATATAATTCCATCTTGTTGATTTGTCAAAGCAATTTTCATTTTCGTTCGTGTGCTCAATTTCACAAAGTTCACGATAGGTAAAGTGAACCGCTCGCGAAGTTTGATCTGTGCGGGCGGCATGTTACATCAGAACTCCTTGTATCGCTATTCAGTAAGCGAAATCTAAGAGTCTCAAGAACCTATATACTTTCAAAATCGTACCCAGGCAGGGTAAAATCAGATCAATTTATTTCTTTGTATGATTTAGGTACCAAGTACGTAGACGTTTGCATGGTTTCACAACCAATATAACCGTACCTTGCCTCACCTTGGCCAGCCTTCCTCTAGCTCTCACCGCTATTTTCTGTCGAGAGTACTTTTGAGGAGAGAAGAGAACATATCTGCTTCTTTGACGCGGGGATGCAAAGTGCATTTCACTGCAGTTTAAGGTAACATAACGAGTCTACGAGAAATCATCCGCAAACCAATGGCTGCAGGCGGAAAGTGCATCATTTCCTGCACCATTGCAACTTCTCGTCCAATTGCTGCAGAGCAAACTTTGCACTCGTTTCCCAAGCCAAAAACACCTCGCGCGGGGTAAATAACGCTGAAATCAAATCAGGCAGCAATGACAGCTACGTCGCCGCTTGCCACGGCTTAAATACTTCTGCTAAGACGAGTAAATGAGCGACGAAACTGAGTCGACGACCTAGCATCAACCTTTCTAAGAACTTCTACGAGAACTCACCTTCCAATAAGATGACAGACGATACCAAGATCACTCTACGCACAATTGCCGAGAATCATGGCAAGTCAATTGCCTCGCTTCTCGAAGAAATTGGGAGAAACCAATGGTCTCAGCGGAAGTGCTTGAAATTCATTAAAAAATTGGAGTGTCTCACAGTTGTGAGGAATTCCAACCATGGGCCCAGACTGATGCGACACAATATCAATGCCTTTAAGAAGCCAGAATATGTTGCTCTATCTTACACTTGGGACAACTCCGATCACGAGGACCCGACGCACGGCAAATATATGGTACAGAATAGAGATAAGCTCCAATATTTCGAATCACCGGTCCGAGACTGCGTTTTTGACCGTGTCTTTTCGTTCATGCATGCAAAGGATCTCAAACGTCTTTGGATTGACAGGCATTGCGTCAAGCAAAGAACCTGCCGTCGGAAGGATGCATGTCCTCACAAGAGATGCAACGAGAAGAAGAGCGCAGTTGAGACCATGGACCTGGTCTACAGTTTGAGCAAACACTCTGTGGCTTTGCTCGGAAAACCAATCGAGTGGGAGTATGAACTTGAATTATTGGCGAAGGTCCTTAAAGGAACATTTATGAAGGAACCAGATCGAGTCAATCATAACGACATCTTGCAAGCATTGAGTCTGTTGTCTCGGATAACAACGGATCGTTGGTGGACGAGGGCCTGGACATTTCAGGAGAGCTATCGAGGAAAGAGGACAATGACACTACTCATCCGACACCCCGACCGATTGGAGAAGTGCAAGCATTTTTTCCAATGTTTCTCGGATGTTCCAAACGAAATCTGCATCGGATTTGAGCAGTTTTGCAAGACCAGCACCGAATTTTGTCGTTGGGCTGCTCAAGAGATTCAAGGGGATGACATGTTGCATCATACGAAGGAAATTTTGCAAGTTGTAGGGAAATACACTGTTTTACTAGACAGATCGATGCCGATGACGCCAACAATCATTACCGACATTCAAAAACGAGGATTGACGAATCCTTGGGATAAATTGGCAATTATCGCTAATTGCTGCCAATATGCCATCACAACAGATGGGCAACAGATACAGGAGTCAAAAAGCCTCAGCATATCGATATTAGCGATGTATCTTCTGAATGGAGAGATACTCTCGAATCATCCCGGAGAGCATTCTATTTCCATGCTCGAAAAGCCCCTGTCCCAGTTTTTGAAGGACCAAGCATTCCAAGCCTTTGATGCCCCTGAAGATGAAGCATGGCTCACTTTCAATAAAAGATGCCGGTTTGTTGACGTTCAATTAAAACATGATGGTATCATTACGGAAGGCCATCTTTGGAAGCTTGGTCGGATCATTGATCCCGCAAAATTTCGTTTCTTGTTACCTGAGTCAAAAGGAACGCCGTCGTCTATCGCTAGGGACGAGAAAAGACTCATCTCTCATCTTGCTACTGAGCTGAGGCGCTTGCATGAGATAACTCTTGCCAGGCATCTTGAAAGGTACATAACCTACAATCACAGGAGTCAGGATGAAACCTTGCAGAAGACGACTTTTCCTAGAGCTTATATGAGACAGATGGCGAAAGTGCTAGTTGCGGCGATTATTGCAGGTAAGTTACTTCGACTTGGTCGAATTTGGAACTCTCGTGGAAGGAAACACGAATGCTCCGCCATCTTTGTTTGGGGCTCGGATGGTACCGAAAAGCCTGAGAATGAGGGGAAATTTCACAAGAGCAATTTGAATTGCCAGCGCCGAGGGGGACCAGATTGGGATTTCGCTTTCACCGCCTCCAAGCCTCTGAAACGCGGTTCTGGAAACCACGGTACCAACGACCTAAATCGCCATGTGTCATTAGAGGTCAGTTGGACATCCTGTTGGGACCAATCTCCTGACGACCATCCGCAACTTTTCCCGAAGCGATGGCTTGCAGGATTATGTTTTTTTTACGAATTCCCAACAACAAGTGTTATCTTCCCGTGGCCTTCCTATTTCCACGAAGTCTTTCGTTGATTCAATTATATATTGGATTAGATATAGTTACAATTGTTTATACTAGAACGTGCAGAAACAGGTTTGTTCAGGCAGCCTCGTCCTTACTACAGGAGCGTGAGACCGTGGGAATGAGCACAACTGATGACTATCAGCCTTTTAACTCTGAAGTGCTGGCGGATCGGTAAGAACTAGGATGTGAGACATTGTACCCAATCCGAACCAGTACGTTCAACCTCCATGTCGTAGAGCCTCACTGAAGATCAGACATCTGAATCTGGAGGAAGGGATCAGCCGCAACGATCGTCATGGCGATCTTTGATCTTCTGCCGTTTGTATCTCGACTGCAGATACACACAAAACTAATTATTGAATCAATGTTTTTCTGGCTACCTGGAAAGAACTGAAAGTCTTGGACCTCTGTTGTAGTGTAAATATGTCATAAACTATCAAGTATAGATCTGCTTTTTTTCACTCCGTCCCACCATTAACAAGAATTTCATGTTAGGATACGCTGTGTCACGTAGGCTCCATTCGCTTCACGAGTGATGCCATACAGCATGCCATGTTGTAGGACATTGTATTATTCACACCCAACCTTTCTTTCTCAGTCAATCCTGGAAGCCCTCTCTTCGTCCAAGGGTGGTCTGGGCTCTGTGGGTGTCTTCTTTTGCAAGGTTACCCAGACGGCAGATCCAATAATCAGCGCACTACCGGCAAAGCTGGAAAGTGGGGGTGTGGTTCCCCAAACTACACGTTCAATGATGACGGCAAAGACCATCTGCACATACTGCTCGCCTCATTAGCTATGATCACGAAGATTGAGTGAAGAACCTACAATGAGATTTGTCGCCCTGCCAGCCTTTTCTCTTTGCAGACCTTCTGTCAAAAGCACCTGAAACAAAAAGCCAGAAACTCCGATTGAAAGAAGAAGAATCCTATACGAATAAGCCGTTGGTTAAGTTGGCTGGGAGTGTAACACATACCATTCAGCTCCACTGTTGGGGATCTCGAAGTGGAGCTTAGGGTGCACCGTGATAATCACAAACGAACTGATAGTCGCGAGTGAAGCAAAGTAGTTGACGCTCACGAGAGAATGAGCCCGCTTTCCAATCACACGTATAGTTGAGTATGCCGTAGCTGCTGCGATGGAACCGAAAATAGAGCATATAATAGCGATTGTTCGCTCCTGAGGCGTTGCCTTTACTGGTGGCAGGATACCTCCACGAACGCCAGCCCCAGAAGAACCTGTTGGAGACGCTTGCGCGTGAGCGAACAAAAAGGCTGGGCGGGCGACGCAGAGTACGCCTGCAAAAGCGATGAATCCTGCTGCAGCTTCTTTGATAGTAAATGGCTCCTACCAATGGGTCAGTATCTTGAATTTGTTCACAACACATGCCCAACTTACTCGCAAAGCAATCCAGGCGATGAAGGCAGTGAGGGTTGGAACAAGGAACGTGATGACAGTAGCATCAGAAATGTCAAGATATGAGAGAGAATCTGTTCGAGCTCGTCAGCATACTCCTTCCTATTTGATTGTAAATGTTCCTACAATATAGGCCAAAGAGTCCAGCAGAACCAGCCATGCCTCGCAGGATCAGCAATCCTCTGACTTCACGAGGGCCAAATGGGAAGTTGGGGACTTTCTGGTGCCACATATATAGAGAACAAATGAGAGAAGTGGCTATCATGCGAACAAAGATGATTTGCAGAGCGTGGAACTTTGTCTCAAATCCAGTTTCTAATAAACGAGTTGTCATGGACATCTGACCTTGTTAGCGCGATTGTATAGCGGACAAAGACTGATTCTTACAATAGAGGCGAACAATTGTGCCAGAAGGACATAGAACAGTCCAATGTTCTTGGTGTAGATATCCTGAAGCCTCTCCCATGTGGTTGTGGGCGTTGATTCGCCTGTCTGATCAGAAGTTACAGAACCTTCAGGTCCAGGTGCCAAAAGAGAAGCAGCTTCAGTTTCGTCACGCTCATTGGCCTGCTTCTTGACCTTGCTGTACGACATGATGGCAACTTTTAAAATCTACGACCAGCGTATCTCTTGAGAATTGAAAATTCCACAAATATTACCCTGTGTAGTAAAAGCAGCTCTGCTGCACTGCACTGAAATGAATGAAAATTAGTAAAAGAATGATGATTTTTCTTGCCACTAACCGCGGTAATGACCTAAATACTAAGCTAATTTTAGACAGGCACTGTATCTGAAGTGGATCCGTAATAGGGGATTTTTACTTCTTCCACCAATCGCTAAGCTCCCTCGCTGGTACTGACAATCTCGGACTATAATTGTTCCACCTGCCTCGGGTCCTTGAATCTAATTGTTTGTTTCAACATCACAAACAATCATATTCATTATTGGGTGCGAGATGACCATTAAGACTCGTGACCCGGGTGAGAAGATCATGTCTCGCTGGTTTGACACGTAAAGGCGATAACACTTCCAATTCGGCAGCCAGTAATGGAAATACCACGCGGGTAGTCTCTCTTGTCTTAGACTTGGTTTTAAAAATTGGATATCCACGATATGACAAATGTTTCAGAGCCATATTCCCCAATTAAGACAATGTGAAACAAAATCCGATATCTGAGGAATCACAACCATGGAAGTCTTGAGTAAACGTTACCTGGTAGGTTGTAAGTCAAATGTCAAACACTAATCGCAAGGAATCTACGCTAAAGCCTGGGGAGGTGTTTTGAAAGAATAAAGGTTAAGTATCAAGACCTAATGGGTGACATATATGATAAAATTCGAAGAAACATAATATTAATTCAGGAGAAGTAGTTTTGGATTGCTGCGATGAACTTTCAATTCTTCATCCAAGACTAAATATGAACTTCTTCCGCCAAAAAGGCCGAGTTTTTGTCTAGAGGTAGCTTGATATAACTTCAAGAGCAGGGGCGATTTACGCAACGCTTACAAGAGTAAGTTGAAGGTAAACGCCAACTCACAACCTATCTGACTCCTCCTAACCTATACCTGCGTATATTAATACAAATGATATTTTCCACGTGCATTGTCTGCCTCCTCTTGGTCCCTTGACATGACAATTCTCTTGCTACTATCGCTCATTTCCAATCACACTTGATTCCCAGCATGTAACTTCCTCCATTGCATTGAGACATCTCACGCCACTCAGGATCCTCCCAACAACGAATAGCCGAATCTCCTTCATCACAGGTCATGCCGCCCACAACATCAGAGCTTCCAGAGTAAACACATCCCTTGGCTCCATGTGCGTTAAAGGCTGGAAGCTCAGTAGGAAACTTTAAATTCTGATCGTCCCCTTCTGCGTTTACCTTTGCAAGTATCTTTGCCGAACAAAAGTCTTCAATGGGCTTGTCAGGCGTGTCTTGAAAGGCCATCCACAAAGGCCCCATCGCCGTTTGCATCAGAACTATACGAACCCGGTTTTGATGTGGAGTGGCATCAGCTAACCAGCCTCTGACCTGTCGCTGGTATTCCTCAGGGTAAATTGAGACACCCCAAAACCATGCACTCGAGTTGAAAGGGACAACTTCCTGCTTCTCAGGATTGTCTTCGCCGTTTGAGGTCTGACACGTATCATCATCATGTGGGTCAGAGAATGTTGTCTTCCCTTGAAGGTCAATACTCATGCCACCAACAATGAAAAGACTAGACAAATCCTTCACTTCTTCTAATTCCATGGCCAAGGGAAGGTGAGGGTACTTGCCAATAGCCTTCTGTACATACTTGGCCATTGCGTACATGGCGAAGCTGTCGGCGTTTCTCCTGATGAAAAACGATGGCTGAAATTTGTATCTGGCGAGAGCTTTTGTCCTCTCGGGGCCATAGAGATATGTATAACGTTCAAATCCATCCTCATCAAGATAAGTAGCCAGCATATCCTTGATATGCCATCCTGGTAGGACTCCGGAGGCCCAGTCAATATGGAGCAGCTCGTGGTACCATGTGTGTCCTGGACAATATCATTAGCCTTTCCAACGTGAATGGTCTTAGTCAAGGCAGCGTATACCTTTATTTCGGATATAATTCTCGAGATTCGCCCGCTCCTCTACGGGAAGGCTTTTCTTGCTATTTTCTTTCACAATCTGATCAAGGTTTGCAAGTTCGAAGTAGCGCGGACAAAAGTTGATACGTGCATATTTTGAATCTTCGTCTTTGTCGGTGGTATAGGCGATGGTAGAGGAGCCTAGGCCACAAGGGCATTTGTTGTCAGGGTCATCACATCGGACATGAAGCCACCATTTAAATGGGTTCAAGCTGCTGCCGCCTTTGATTGTTGCAACAGTGTCGATGATCTCTGAGTGATGTTTAGTACTTGATATCTTATGGAATATTGACGGGGAGGCCATACTCTGCATCGCTGCTTGATCTTCTTCATTGATGAAAGGTGGGGCAAGATACTCGAAGGCAGCTGCCTCATTCCAATTGAGGTTCTTCCCCTTAACTACATCCATAATCTTCCATGACTGTTGCCAGCCAGAGTAGATCGCCCGCTTGTGATAGCGATTGCAACCTTGCCACCCAAACAGCCTCGTGGACGTCTCAGCGACATCGCCATCTGTGAAGTTATAACGACTGTCAAGTAGTGCAGCCCGAAAATCATCTATGGATTCTTGACGTTCTTTTGGCGTAACGGTTGGCGCCGCAAAAATTACATGGGAAGTAAGAATCAGACAGTAAACCAGCAAGGGAAAGAAAGAAGGATGGGATGTCATAATGTAAGGTGTAGTTCGTGGAAATTGGGCTTTATGGAGGTACAGAGATGTCTGATCTGTCGTCCATATTCACAGTCTATCTCTACGGGTTATATACGACTGAAAGCCAAAGCTGCATGCCAAAACATACACCCATTGCCGCCGGAACAACCGAATCGGAATACAAGCTGTCCGGGACAAAAGAACGTCTGATATCATAGGGACTACATGGGTTTTTCGAAAGTTTATGCGTGATAATGAGTATCTTCTTAACAGCAGCTTAAAAATAGAAAACCCTCGAATGCCTTACCCTCACGGGATGCAAGGATTTATGCAGTTGGTAGGTGGAAGTTTCAGACATAGTCGCCTGAGCTTTCCTTCAGCTGACCAACAGAGGGATACATCGGAATCAGACAAGGGTTGACAGTACAATGTTGGCATATGGGAGGCAAACCATCTCTCCCACATTAAAGCTTGATCAGCGGTAACGGTCATGGTTTGATACGGAACGAATTTACATAAAAGGTTGGAGAACGTGGAACAGAATCACAATCATTGTATATACAGACCAAATCAGAGAGCAAAACAATATCCAATAATTATCGGTGATAATGGCTACCTGGGCCTTTTCACAATCGATTGTATCTCTTGATAATTCTCATTTGAGTTCATAATAACCAACAGTTAAAATCAGGATTCTACCTACATAGAATTGATCCGCATGTGACGATGGCTGAGTGGGTGATGCGGGATGCGATTGATAGAAACGAAGATAATTGCTATTTTGAGATGCAGATAAGGGCATATTGAAGGCCGTGCACCCGCCTAATGTACCTCACGGGGCTTCTCATCCATAATCAAGGTTTTACGCGCTGATCATGTCAATATACACAATACTCACCGGGTGCATAAGGTTAACCAACAACCAATGGCCAGTAACGACTAACGACCAACAACCAACATCGCTCGGCAGACCGGGTGGAAGCCGTCGGACAATATAATTCGCTGTGCTGCTTAGAAATTGCGACCAACAACGGCTTGGCCACCCCGTTAATTCTTGATGATCTGACATTTTCTTCAATCATCTTGTTATCCCTTGTATTTTCATGTCAGGGGATTAGCCCCCAATTGATTGAATCCTCCAAATGCATGCGACACACCATATACCCCTTAGAATCCTGCCGAGTTTGCTGGTGCCTAACTAATCCCCAGGGTCCGAAAGACTGATAACGTTTGGCGAACGCGGGAACGGAACATCCAATATCCCTAGACAGGCTGACGATGAACAATTACCCCTCTTCAAGTACCAACTCCTCGTCTCTCCCACCCATCATTGTGAACTCTCGAACTTAATCTCATGTTTAAATACGCAATTCTGTTCATATTTGGCTACATACTTCTTACCCTCTCGCGAAAGACTCTGCAAACCGATCACAACATTCCTGGTCTTACATCACAGAGAGCCGCATCCCAAATGCTCACTGAAGGTGGATGGGTCGGTGATTTCGGCGTCACACGGTTCCCTCGATGCGATTTTAGTAACCTTGTGGGAGGCGTTGTACACGGCTGGCCCGCAAAGGGTGGCTTCTACTGTCGACTCTTCTCTGCGGCGGAGCTTGAGTTTCTGGGCATCGACCGATTCAAGCCCTCTAATAAATCGGATGATCCAGAGAAAGAGGAAGCACACTGCGCCAAGATGCGTCAGCTCGGAGCAAATTGGTATCGTGACCCTGACCACCGTCTACGCGCTGGACGGAAGGCTCGAAACAAAGATCCAGATACGCCTCTTTTGTTCGTCGGTTGGCCTGCTGAGGGTGGTGTTTGGGCTATAAAGACCGACTTGTCCCAATCCATACGTAAAGGCTATGGAAGAATCGGCAATGCTTTCACAATGGAGGAGCGCTGCAAGATAATTGAGGAGCTTGGAGGAACTTTTTATGCGGATCCAAAGGACTGTCCACATTTAGATCTTGATGGTTCTCGGGACGAAGTGGAACAGTAGAAGGAAAGATTTCTGAACGGTGTTACATTCTTCGCTTTCATGGAACTTCGACCAAGCTGATCCTCTTGTCAAATAGCCCGGGCCTGTTCGGGCAGCTGACTATTTGAAAGAAGAGAGACAGAGTTGCTCCCTCCTGTTGGTGGCTATAGAATCCAGTATTCATAGGATCTGCTTCTACGCAGAACTCCTACCAACGAGCGCATTCATCTATGGCCGTGGAAACATGAAAAGATCTCATTTGATCAACTGTTGATTGATTGGCATCGTAGAATGCAAAGATGGTTCGTCACAGTAGCCTTGAGAACTGCTAGTTTAAGATAATATATTTAAGGTGAGATGGATAGACCTCATTGAGGTCGACATATTATAGATCACTCGATGAACTTACACTTAAATGATAATTAACTAGAGGTCTGAAAGACTGATGAAGGAAAAAAGAGAGATCGGATATCATCCGTCCTAAAAACTGACCCAGAGCATCGTTCCCCCGACAATTCCCATAACCAGGATCCTGCAAACCCCATCGATCGACGCAGCACTATCGTTTTGACCTCCACCAGCTGAAGAAGCCGCAGCTGTTACACTTGGCTGCTCCCTCGCTGTGACGTCCTCACTCTCTGTAGTGCTGGTAGGTTCCGCTGGAGAGAATGACAAAGCACACTCAGCATCTAGAGCCAGAACATCTCCGACATCGTTAGTAACTTCCATCTCGGGACATGAAAACGTTCCATCTTCGCCCTGGACTGTGACAGTACGCGTTCCAGTCTCGGTGGATGTTTCTGTCTCCCAGACTGTTCGTGTGAAGGTCGTGTAGGGTGTGCAAGATGCCTGTCTGGCTAAGAGTTCAAGCCCCCTGCCTCTGTTGGTAGGTATATTCTCCGCATCGCGGCGAAGACGAGCGGCGGTATCGTCCGTTGCTGTGGCCTCGGGTGGCTCGTAGTGGAGAACACAGCCCTCGTCAAGTTCCAGTGTAGCACCCCCGTCGTTGGTTGCGGTCATTGGTACACAGGTGAACTCAGGAGCATTCCCAGTATCCGGCTCGATATCAGTTGTTACCCGTACAGTCTTGGTTGAAGTCGTCGTTGTTGTGTCTGTGGACGTAATGCTTCTAGTGGCGGCAGGGCACGCTTTGCAGTAGCCATCGGAAGCACAGTACCCAATAGACTTGCAGCACTCCTTCTCACAACAAGTTGTTTCTTTCAGACAAGAGCCGTTCTTGCAGCACCTCTGAGTAGATGGTTTGGCACAGTAACCAGTGGAGCAGCACTCGGCGTCCTTTGGACATGCCCAGGCAGTTCCAGATCCAGTGCAGCAGGTCATTGTGCGAGGGTCATAGCATCTGCCCTGACCACACCGCTCCTGGCCAGATGGGCAACATCCACCACCAGGCATACAATCAGATCCCTTAGGGCAATTTCGTCCCACCCCTCCGCAGCACACTGAGGTTTTTGGGTTGTAGCACCCAGAGGTACCGCACTTTTCTTCTCCGGCGTCACAGCAACCTCCGTCCACACAGTTTTGCCCCTTGAGACAAGCAACACCGCTCTTGCAGCAAATCTGGGTCGATGGTACGTAACATTTGGAACTTCCACATTGCTGAGCATCGCCCTGGCAGCATCCACCGGCAACACATGTGCTGCCCTGTGGACAACAGCGGATGCCATTCGAACATGGGTCTACAATTCTTGTTAGAGATGCTATGGAGCAGAGGGTTCTAGCCAAGGGCCATACAATATCCCGCGTCGACGCATTGGCGTTGTCTTGGGTGCAAACCAAAGGATGCGAAGTCATTGCTGCCTTGTATCCATTCTGTAAAGTTGGAGACAGTGTCAGGGAGCAGGATTTCTCTTGTCACAGCCTCGCTCAAAGACACCATATCAGGTCCTGTGTTCAGTTGAAAGCTTTCACCTCCAAATGCCAAGCATCCTCTCAAGCAGAACGCAAGTGGGATGATGCAACGGTGTAACATCGTGGTAGTAGTAGGACAACAATATCGAGAATTGTATGACTTGTTGGAAGCTCCAACGGCTAAAAACGCCCGAGGCTTGACTTGGGCATTTATACTTCCATTACATCGTAGCATAACGTTACCCCTCATTTTAGTTCAGTTCAATTCAGCCTTATGGTGTAACGGCAATTGCTTTGATTCGAAGATATCGTTGATTGGCAGGCTTGCCAAGAAAATTAGGTTTAGGCCACAGACGTCACAGGGCATATTTGTACAGCTTACTTTCAGGGGTCATGAGACACTAGGAAGGCAGAGAGGAAAGCTCAAAAAGATTATGTACGTGATTTCACCAACCTTGAAAATGAACACCAAGGTCGCTTTTTCGACTGGATTTTCTCTGTCGGGGATAATGCGAATCAGATGGAACACATACTTTGTCGTTCTTCTTTTTTGTAACACCGCAATCTTGACAAAATTCATCGATCAGTCACTTGCTAGTAAAATGATGATCCGGCGATCAAAGGGCACCGACTCTTCAGCCGCACCGTAAGAGGCAAAGTCATGAAGCAGGGATACAGGGTGAACCAACCTGGGGTGCTCCGTCAGCTCACGCCCGATTACAGTTATTCATCAATACCACCAGAAATGGTCACCCTAGATCAATCATTGAAAAGTCTGATGTAAGTTTAGTATCAAAGTTGATATACGCTACCTTGCTTTTTCCTACCCCGTAACTCAACAGTTGAGACTTCTGACGCCCTAACACCGTGGTCTAAAAGTCTTTGTGCCATGGGTCATCAAATAAAAGATTTCCAGGTTTTTTAATTCTCGTTTGGGGTTAGACCAAAGACCCTGATAATTAAATAGCCTATTGCTGTTAGCCAGTGACATTCCACTTCATATGCAGGTTTAATGCTGTACAGCGCAATGGTTTCCAGATTTGGCCTGTGGTAATTCCACCACTTGGAATATAGGTATAGCGCTCGACCATCAGATAAAGGGTTGCTGCGAATGGTCACATTCCCAGTGCACAAATCGCGGCCTCACCAGTCAATGTCCAAGCTCAGTGGCCTCTTATCTCAAGAAGACCAGTTTTACCAGTTCGCCTTGCCATATGAATGCAGTTCCAGGTGAAGGTTGTCATCGTATAGAACCATAATACTGGCACCTCAATGGGTCGAGATGTATTAGCTCGCAATGTCGCTAGGACGCTTCTGGATAGCTTGTAGTATCTGGTTGTGTACGTGAGCATCAGCCTTTGCCGGAGCAGTTCGACTTGGCTGCTACTAAAAACTTTCCAGTAAGCTCGGACGGTTCAAGTTCCGACGCCAACGATTCATGACCAAGCTATATCGCCGTACTATCGTTCAAAGCATGCACCCCTTACAAGCTATTCTTTGATGAATACGAGACTCAATCATCCGGTCTGGCGACTAAGACCATGAGCTTATATATTGACACTTTTCAATCCTGCGTAAATGTTGAATGCATCCCATACTACTTTACCATATTTTCTAAAAAGGATTTAGCAAAGATATTGTGGTCACAGAGACCCCGACTAAATTGAAAGACGTCTGTCACAACGTGGCACCTGCTAAACATTTAGAGCATTGAACCGAACGTAGACCCCAGTAGCAATTTAGTGCAAGCTATGACTGGTATTTGGACCATTGTTCATAGCACTCTTTATCATTCAGATTCAGCGGGACACCTCTTGGTCCAATCCCTCTCAACCATGAGCCACCGTAACAATCCGATTCTTAAACTGCCTATGGAACTTGGTACTGGATCAGATTATTCTTGTAAGTAGCCTAATGTAGTTCAATCTAAGTATGTTGAGGGGGATCTTTGGCTCTATGCTGGAGGTTTACACCTCAAGTCATGATTAGAAGATCCCAAACATCTTTGCCGTAAAGCCGATAGGTGTATTTCTATAATGAGTCAGTCAGTTATCATGATCTGAAATACCTTTTGCGAGTAGTGAGGTCTTACGATACACCAGTCAGAAAAAGGTTCTTGACTATGTCACCCGGTGAACCCTTCTCAAAGGAGTTTGCGAGGTCATCGAATTGTTGGGTGCGCTTGCTCTCTATAGAGTTCCGAGCGCGATCCATGACATTTCCCGCAGATTGTGTCTCCTTTTCAACTATCGTCTTGAGTAATTCGGTGGTTGTCGTCACGGAATGCTCGGCCTGGACAACATTCATGTAGTCGCCAGAATCGCCGCTACCGTTGTTGCCGACGTAGTCAAAGCGCAAAGGCAGGTCATAGAGACCATACGTGGCATCCTGGACGCCGCCTTCCGGAGTCCTCAGCTGGAACGTCTTGGTTATGGGCGCGGTAGTATCCTCAGAACTCAACACAAGAGACATGCCGTCGGCAGAATTCAGCGCTTCAAACCGTGGAAAAGGCGCCTTGAGGTACAGTGCATCTTGGACGATCTCAGCCGGCTTGTCGAATCGTCGGCGTCCGTACAAATCTCCCTTGTAGTCGCGCCAACCGCCCAACTGGTCGCTGAACTTCCAGCAAAGACGAATTGTCTCGCCAAACTTGACCCTGTCTGCATCCGTACCAGTTGAATTAAATTGCGTCTTGCAAACTCGCCAATATGCTGGATCAGCAGAGCTGGAGATAGTCGGCATGAAAACCCCTTGTGCGTTGCGGTATACGGTCATCGTCAATGCATGTTTTGCCTCTGGGAAAGCTAGAGATTTGATTGTCACCAGTGAGTTATGGCCGAGCTAGTAGAACATCAGCTTAGTCGGGTGGTCAGTGAAATGGTCGATCAACTCACACTATAGCCAGTGGGAACCTCTAATCGCCAAACTGTGTACAGATAAGAGTCTGATGCCGGATCCGGGATGACTTCTGGTTTAGCCGGTGGCAGGCTAGGAGTTGTTGTAGCGGCAATAGTAGTGGCGACACCTGGCACGTCAGGAGTTGTTGAGGCGGCAACAGCAGTGGCAATACCTGGCACGGTAGGTGCAAGCTTAGGTTTTGTACTTGGCATGATAGCTGCAGAAAGAGTAAGCGGTAGGTCTTGTACCAAGAGACAATAACATTACTAGACTTGAGCATTTTGGAGTTGATCAGAACTGGTGCTTGGGTACTATAAATTGTAACGTTAGCTGATATTGCTTGTAGGAATACGCTTTACCTGCCATGCTGGATAGAAGACAGCATCCGTCGTGACGGTTGTGGTTTGGTACAGCTTCGTTGTGACATCAATAATCGGTTTCCCTCCTACCCAGCGAACATCTGATTTATCAGTTTTGCTTTCTACAGGATACTGTGCAACAAAGGTCTTTACGTGTCGTGGAGGCTTATTAGGATTGTGACTCAGGTAAGTTTCGACTCTGCCAAAGTCAAGTGGATCTCCATCGGTTGCAGATCTCTGTTTTTCACTACTGTTTGACCCGTTGACTGCTCGATCCAGGCCGTCGGAATCGAACTGAACTTTGAATCGGGCCTCGATTTCCCTGCTGCGAGGGATGATGATGTACTCGCTGAGCTTCGGAACTGCTTGTAGGAACCATGAAGCCACTTCGCCCCATGGCTCGATACTCGAGATGACGTCGACTAACTGTATGGGCTTGGTCTGTTTGATTACTCTCCATGTGTTGAAGTCGACAGCTACAGAGTCGACCCATGCTGGGGGATTTGTGGCCAGGGCCGTGTTTCCCCCTGTGGCGTCAAACGTCAGACGTTCGTACCCGTCTGTTTTCTTTGTACCAGAATCCTTACTGTCCTGAGTCTCCTTGGAATACTTCATAGATCCGGAGGGGCCGCCCTGCATACCGATGGACAAGCCGACATCGGCCTTGAACTTATTCCTTTCGGAGTTTTCGGCGGCGACTTCTGTGACCGCAATGTTTTTGGTGGTCTGAAGACAACCGCCAAGCACCAGATTGGAGCAGAAGATCTGCCCAAACCTCCTTTGGAGTAATCTTAGATCCGAGATATTCTTCTTGTCGCGAATTTGCTTGATAGCTGTTTCCAATTCGGGCGTAAGCTCTAGATCCTCTGGTGGTAGAAAGATGGTCACACGAGGGATCTTGTTTTCAACTATAGTTAGCAACAGACTGTAATATTTTCGACATACTGCAGTCACTGACTTGGTAATTCGCAACAAGTGTCTTGGCCACACTCTTATTGGATGAAGCTGACCCTGTAGCATCCTCATCTGCCACACCGGCTTCGGCACCCACGGTGACTCCTTTAAAGCTACCAGAGCTACCATGTTCGAATTAGCACAAGCTCAAAAAGGACCTACCAGATAGCATACTTACGCGCCTGCCTCAAAAATTGTCGAATCGAAGTGATTTGTCGCCATGGACTGTGAAAACTCATGTTGTGTTGCTGCGATCTGGATGCTTGACTGATCGGTGATCATGAAGCTCGGGATACCCTGCGGCTTTGGTTGCATATACTCTTTTACGTCGCTGACTTGCAAAGGTTCAAGCTTAGGCTGCTCTCGCCTCGTTGATGAAGACTTCTGCTTCTCTTTTTCCACGTCGCTAGATGCTGTCTCAGTGTCATGCGAGTCTACTTTGACCACAGGTGTGGGGTCGAGGTTTTCTCTGATCACGATTTTCACCTTTTCCAAATTGAGACCTTTTCTAAGCTTGAATGCTGCTACGTGATTAATTATCACTTCGGACTTGGGATGTGCATCTGCGCTCACCTGGATGTGGTGCCCTGACAATCTTGTTGCCTTCAAAGTCGATGATCCAGCCGTAGAATGCGCTGCAGTTTTTCAGGATCACGTCCCAGTCGTTCTCATTCAGCTTATTGGCATGTCTATTTCTCATAATCAGGTTTAGCATAGTGACAATGCGAGTTTTAACTCACGTCATTGGACTGGAACTTTGTGCGGTATAGTCGGACGCATTGAGCATTTCGTTTACCGTTAAGCCCGTCTTGTCCCGCTGTAGCTCACTTCCGCTTCGGTCCTGCGTCATGGTCTCAGCGATGTGTTTTGTCATCATGGTGATTATACTCACAGTGAAAGATAATTTGGTGCCCTTGAGTCTGGAAAGGACAGCCTGATCTCCGGCGCCCCAGCGTGAAGCCCCGTTGGAGCTGTTGCCGCCGTACCCAGACCTGCCCAAACTGGAGGGCCCATAGCTACCAGAGCCACCGCCATACCCGCCATTGGTAACTTGGCTGGGTTCAAGTGCAACCTGACTACTCCTTTTGATATGTATGGGTAGGAATGGTACACCCTGTGTGTCGTCTACGATAACACTTGACATAACCAAGTATCGTTCGATGGCAGTATCATCTCTGACGGGTGTTCCGTCAGGCAGACAGAAGGTATCATACTGGGCATCGACGCTCATCGACTTCACGAGCCCTCGAAGGACGTGGAGTACTGTCGTAGCAGCATTCTTGCCATGAAAAACGTCTGAATCGAGGGAACTCTCGATTTTGTTTCGTTCGCCATCGAGAACTCGCAAGATCTTCAGGCAAAACTTCTTCTTCAGTATTGCCGTGATTTCCGCTGTCGGAGGACCCTGATGGCCTGTGGAAGTCACGTAGACACGGAATATGAAATCCTAAAATTGATGAGCAGGTATTTCTATATGCAAGACCACAATTCGAGATAGGGAGGAGATGGCGGACGTACTTTCAGGGTTGGCGGATGATTCAAGCTGGCGAAATAGCTATTCAGGTCCAGTTGATCAGGAACTGTAGCTCCTTGTTCATTACAGAATACGAAAGCGGTGACCCTGGTACCGTAAGCGATCTGTGACAGTCAAGGTTCATGGAAAGTTGCTTACGCCGGGAAAGCTTGGGTAATCCTGGCTCGGACGTGGTATAGCGCATTCGAAGACCATAGAACGGCTCGATTTGGCCTGCCAACTGTTAGTCACCTCGCCATCATTGTGTATATAAGAAAAGGGCCACTTACGCTTCAAAATTCAGTGTGGCTAAAAGAACTGCATTGGTCTTGCCGACGTTGATATCCGGACGGCTAGATCCCGCAGGCTTGCTTGTATCTTGTTGTTTATCACTGGTGGCAGATGCTGTTGCAATACTGATGATTTGGAACTGGAATGTCATTTGAGGTAGCCATCCTGGTCTGCCTGGCCCTGATGCCGCAACACTTTTCGGGTGCTGCTTATCACGCTCTGCTTCCGCTGGGTGGTTCAGCGGTGCCTTTACGGCGGCAGATGTCGGTGAACTTCCAGACTGCGAAGGAAACATGTCAGAAGTAGAACTCGCTCCCATCTTAGCACTTATACGTTTGTCAGGTTCTAGAAATTGTTGGGTAAGAGTGTGACCTACCCAGGATTCGCCATTAGATTGCCAAGTATGGTATACACTGATCAAAGGCCAGACTTTCACTTGTCGTCAAAAGATAACTGTTGCATGAATTGTTCGTGGAGGAGGAGGAGGAGGTGGAGGTGGACCCTGTGATAACGGGGCCGTGATCTTCACACGTTGTAGCCGGGTTCCCGCGCGAATTTCCCCTGGAACCTAGATAGTGCATACCACAGTTTTATGGGTATCATCCGAGAAATTGAGTTTCTGTTCATCGTACTTGACGCCCGGTCGTGTGTGATGAGTGGTGCATATGCGAATGGCACCCCGGGCCGGGACTTGCATTAGTCTCCGGGGCTATTGTCAATAGTGCGTGCTCCACCAAACCTCATTTGGAAGAGCTGCATTCCCCCTCGGGGTCAGGAGAGTCCTGCTGCAGTTGGAGCCTGTTTTCTTTCGGGGTAGGTCGAGTACGGCCACGTTGTGTGAGCTAGGTAGCGACTATTTTCATCTCCCAGATCCTAAACCCCAGGAACCGCTTTCGCTGTCACAAATGACTTTACATTGTAAGAAACAAATTTGAAAGCGACAACGACAATGCCAGGTATCATTCTTGCACCTTACAATGACTCCATGCGTCTTGGTCAGGGCTACAACTCTTTCCTTCAGACGCCATGCATTCAAGGCGCCATGAAGTACGACGAGGCGCCACTTCATCTGCAGCAACGAGAGGCTAAGTCTGTCTCTCAAGCTGTAAGCTATAATTCACGCCTAGTCGACAATATATCAGAAGTACTGCAGACCATGAATATCAGTGCTGGATCTACCATCAAGAACGGGATTGTGTCAGTGTCAGGCACCACGGTCTCGCTCAATGAGGCCAAATTCGTCTCTAGTGATATGAATGCTGTGGTCTCGGTCAAGGTTGGCAAAGCTGTACGAGGCATTTTACCATTGAATGTGGACTAAATTTTCTAGGTTATTAATCGTTTGTCTTCACACACCTTGGCTCCGTACAAATGCTTACATAGCCACAGAGACAACAAATCTCCTTGAGAATGCCGTTTTGTGAGTCAAGTAGACTTTGCGAGTAAAATTTAACTGACTCATCGCAAGCACCCCAGCAGATCATGCCGAAAAGCTTGACAACCGAAGGTTCTTCGACATCTACGGTGATACCTATATATCCGGTCAGATCAGCGTCCGTATCACACTTTTGAGAGCTAACTTTACATAGGCTTTATCGAAGGCGGAGAGCTTAGCGGTGTAGTCTCGATCAAACTACTCGATATGTCTGACAAGACAGCCGTCGAAAACGCGTGAGCTTTATCCTGTTAATCTATATTCTATGAAACCCGAACTCATCTCTTCCAGAGTCAAAGGCCAGATGAACAGTGCGACACCTCCTTCACAATTCACGTTGAGCGAAAACGGAAATTTGACTTCCTCAAACGCGGCATTAAGTAAAACTGAGACCACCATTACCGTCAACTGGTCTGGTGGCGGCCAAATCAAACCAGTTAAAAGTATTTCCAGTTTTGAAAGGGATTTTAATTGATGTTCAGTTTCAAGAGGATGAGGAATGGACTTTTGATTCTCTTTTGCGGGCTGCGTCAGGCTTCCCGGCCAGAGTCGCAGCATGTCCGCAGAGGACTTGGGCAGTTCTGACGCCTTATTACCAGACTAAAACGTTTGTTTCCTGGTCTGAGAAACACAAGATCACGGTTCCAAGGTTTCAGGCGGCGCAGTCATATACGTCGGACCTCCTTGACATGTACATGCTGTACAAGAACAACCTAGCCAAGATCCAGAGTGTACTCTCCGATCCGACAAACTACCGTTTGATAGACGATGTCCCCCTCGCTGTTGAGGTAAACACCAACTCCCTTCTTACCGCTCGGAAACAGATGAAGGAAGAGATGAAGAAAATCGTAGCCGAAGTCGATCAACTGTAAGCCGTCCTATATATCACTCAACCAGCTAATTGACACCTTGCAGGTGCTATGATCCCGAACTTGTGCTTGAAATCGAAGAGAATTCGAAGATACTACCACCAGAGATTTGGGCGACGCGTCTGCCCATTTCGTCGCAGCACCCAAAGGAGGCTGCGGCGGCAGAGATTCACAAGGCTTTACAAGATCTTAGTAACTTTTCGTTTGAACCATCAAGTCCAACATCCACGAAGAAGGACGTGGCGAATGGGCCGGCCACTGCCCCGCAGGCACTTTGTACGCCGGAGGTCGAGGCTGCTTTGACAACCTGGGAGCGATCAATGATGGTAGCCCCCGAAAAGCTGGCACGATTTTCCAAATTTCGGTTCGGCATGCGTAAGTACTCTTCGTTCCATCTGCACATGAAATGCGTATAAGGCCATTTTTGCTAGGACATCAGCTAATTACCCTTTCCAGCATTTGGTCGCGACAATGTGAAAAGCGCCTTCAGATTCTGTGATGTGGTTGACCTGACGAACCTGCCGCCTTCGGTAGATTGGCCCACAGTGGTTAAGTTCACTTTTGCCGATCGCCGCACGAAAATCGTCCCGAATCGTCAGCTTCTAATACTCGAGAAGATCCAGATCTGGCACGGGGACACCAAATTGGAAAGAGCCGGTAACAGCAAAATGGCAAGCAAGATACTGAGATGTGAGCTACAAGCTGGAGAATACATCACGAAGATGCGACTTTCCAAAAGTCCTAAATGGGATGACTTCTACGGAGACACGGACAAGATTTCATTCATAGAGGTTACAACCTCGGCGAATAAGGTCTATCGCGAAGGCGACATTTTCAACGACTTTGTAGTGGAATTCCGAGTTCCCGAAGGATGCCTCGGCCTGAAGGGATTTTACGGCTTGACCGAATCCTTTGTTCAGAGATTAGGGCCTGTTTGGGGCACCCAGTGACCGATGTTTTGATAATCTTATCATGATAGTTGACAAAAGCTCGGCACGAATTGTATGCATCATTTATATAGTATGTGACAGTTCGTTTTTAATCATTTTGACAAAGAAAAAAAAGCGATACCAATCAAAGATACCATGCATCGTGCAAATTGTTTGTTGAAAGTTGCCGACTTGAAATCGACTGGATAAGTGCCGAGTATCATCCCAAATGACAGTTTGTGCAGATTTGAGCCTGGATTGGCATATCTGGTGAAATGCAGCAAGAACAGCTGTATTATATTGTGTTATAGCCCTGATATATCCTGAGTATTTACAAGGTGATGGCAAAATAAACAGTAGTACGGTCTTGAAACCTATGACTACAGGGTAGGATCCGCGATTCGATACGTTACTCGGATTCTTGCGTTACATTCGTTCGGTCGGCGTCGTAACAGCGATCAACTACTTCATTTCTTAGTTCTTTTGATTGGCCAATAAAGTCCCTACCCCCTGTTCTAAGGAATGTGGCCGCTATGCTCCACCTTTTACAGCGGTCTCGGCCAAAACTATCCTCTGCGCGGCTGTTACTTTCCAGGGATACATGATCTTGTTTCCACACAACAAGTGGTACGTCCGCTGCGGGGCGTCGATAGTCTGCTGCGTGCTGCCGAGAAAGGTTCGGGGGTGATGGCTTGCAGTGTTAGGTTTCTGCAAAAGTTCTTGGCATTGGAGCTTCGCCCGTGAGGCTCAGGCCATGTTCGACACGTGGACGAACACCGCAAGAGTCCCCTGCACTTCGTGAGCAATCGCCCAAGACAATTGCAGACACGGTTCACCACCCATCGCCACTGTTTCAATTTCTGCTTGTCCTTGCGCGAGGAGCTGACTGCCGTCTCACGGCTCTCCAAAAGATATGGATTCTAATTACAATCAAGGCAATCCGAATCCTAAAAATGGCGACTACTTTTACGGAAACTTTCAGGGCACACATTACCAGTTTCCGGATGGCTACCCTTATCAAGGATATCCTCAGCAGCCAATCTACAATTACCCCTATCCGACCTTTAATAATATGCCTATACCATCTCCAAGTCTTGGTTATACTCCTATGTACAATCACAATCCATACAATGGGCAACAAGGCTATCCTGGAGTGAACACCCTGCCTGGCTCACAAGTAGCCGGTCAGGGAGGCAATCAACCAAATTTGAACCAGAAAAGAGCCTTCGACAAGAATATCCCTGACGGCTTTGAGAACAACCTGCGCAAGCAATTCTACAGGGAGCCTGTTCAGACGGTATCAACGCATGTTGTACGGTGCCAGCATGAATGACACAACACTGACGACCCTACAGAGATCACGTCGACATTGGTGTACATCTTTCGAAAAAGGTTCCCGAACTTCCTCTACCAACTATCCCGGGAACCGGACAAGACCAGGACACGTCTAGATATGAAGTCGACAGCTACCAGATCGCTGTACCGAATGGCGACTGTTCCGTTCATTTTTTGGTTGATCGAAGCAAGGCCAAGAAGAGCAATCCTCGAACGTTCGGATGCATTGTGAGAAGTGTGCTAATGGACGGCGGTAACGACGGAGGAAAGACTGCTGTAACCGCAGCAGGGTGTCTACGCAGTGCTCTAGACGAGCTTCGTAGTTGGTATACCATAATGGAAGCCACTGGCCCCTATCAGTCACAAGAGTACATCTTGGATACCATCCGATTCGACGCCTGGGTCATTACACACTGGGACTATGACCACTGGGGTGGATCTCTAAGCATGATCCTTGCGGACTTGCAAAGTCAGGGTGTGGAGAAGCAATCGCGTTTTATGAAGTATAATGCGAATGGTGAGCCACTGACGGTACTTTATTGTCCCAACTGGACGAAAGTCCCTGATGTGTTTGCGGATCTTTGCGCTCAGGAATCGAAGCCCAAAGACAATGAAGTAAAAAAGCGACCTAATCCGCTGAGGATTGATAATGAGCCTGCAGTTGAAGGCGTCGGTGAGGGCATTGTCCATGTCGATTTAGCGAATGGGATCGTGGTCCAAAACCTGTGCGTGGCCAGATGGGGTCCATCCATGTTGATCGGCCGAGACTTCTTTACTGGCGAGCGTTGCTGGCCCAGCTTATCCAACGGTGTGGACAAGCTCCTCTCCTTCAAGAATGCCCTTGCGACGACTTTCGGTACTTTCAAGACATTTACCGAAGTTCATACCAAGGTATTTGGCTCACCAGAACAGCCTCGTTTGTTTTGTGTTGGCGCGGCAGGTTTCTTATTGGGGCGACGTATCTCCGCTGCGGCCCTCAAGCAAGCCCTTGGCGACATGGGAGGCGCGAGGGGAGACACTTGGGCTAACCTATCCTCCATAATGACAGTCTTGCACTTCCCAGGCAAGCCTTATATTTCGCTATACTGGGCTGGGGACGCGGTCACCTCGATCGAGCGAGACTTGATTACGATACCTCTTTTTGGGAGCAAGCCATTCTTCGACGGCTACACAGTGGCAGTAGCGAAGTGGTCACACCACGGTAGCTCTCACAGTAGCCCGGCTGAGCTCTGGGATACCCTGAAACCAAAGAAATTTGTTGTTTCGGCCAATATGACTGGCAGATACGAGCACCCACGTAAGTCCGCATCATCATTTTCTAGATAACACGTTCCTGTTCCAACCTAACACTAAATAGACAGGGATGTCATCGAGAGATGTTATAACTACTATAAAAAACAAGATCCCGGACTGTGTTCCTCATCGGACCGAGTGTACGCCATGTACTTTCCGGGGTGGATCAAGTCCCACAAGGAAAAGGCTGAGAGAGCCAAGGCATACAAAGCCGTCAAGGAGAGAGCCGCAAAGCTCAAAGCCGAAAGGGAGCAGGCTGAAGAGCAAGCTACCGGCCAGAGTAAGACCAAGAAGGGCAAGCCCTCGAAAGCAGACAAACAACAAGACTCGTTTCCGGAAGATCCACCGTCTCCGACTATCGCGGATGTCCACGACTGGAATATGGACAACTACGAAATGATGTGGGATGGGCTATCGCCCAATATCCGGGGCTGGATTGCGCATGATCTGTTCCTCTTCGGGCCCAAGCCCAACACGACGCGATTAGGATGGTATAGAGGTGATGGATCGACCTTGCCCCGTGGCTCTGCGAAAGTCCTCTTTCTCCACGTCATCTCTTCAGCTATTCCAGACCGTGATGGGGCTATTCATATTTTCGCAAGTTATGGTAATGCCTTCAAGGCAGCAAAAGGAAAGGACAGTCGTGAAATCTGCCTTGGGCCATGGCATAACAGGTCTCCACAGGATCGTATCCTGGCAGAGGCGGATTCTTTATTGAATATGAACGAAGCCGTAAGAGCAGATACCGTTCTTCAGCCGAACGGCCAAAGTGGTATTGACTGGACAAGATACCCACCCAGTAAGTTCCCCACCTTTACCTCCTCCATGTCTCTGTTGCCTAACAAGACTAGCCCCCGTTGATCCCTTCTATGGGGACGACCTCGCCGAGGCCATCGCAGCTATGGATAGTTTTGAATCCGGCCCGGACGAGAGTTTGCAGTATTTCGAATGGTACAAAAGAAGCCAGGAGGGTATTGACTTGCTCAACACATAAGGAAGTATCTGAGGCTAGCTAGTAGTCAATAGCTTCACATACGGTAGTTCATACAAGATTTATTGATACAAGGGCTAGTACACCTTACGCGACTGAACTGAATACAGTATCGTATGCGGCTATCGGCACTGGAAAATGTACAATTATTGTGTAAGTCCCTGAGGTAAAGGGCTTTTATTGTGTTAGAAATCGTGTTATTTGATATTGATCATTGAAGCCTGGAGCTTGTTCTTATTCCTTATATTAGTAGTTCCTCAAGCAATTCAATGATCTTCAAGTTTAGCTGATTATCGGTACGGGCCCTTTTTTAGTTCTAATTAGTTCCCATATTACATGTTTTCCGCGAGGATTATGACTTAGGCGAAGTCGTGTTTAATAATTGTTCGCCATCAGTGTGCCTGTTGCTGATCTTAGGCACAGTGGAAACAGAATCGACTATGCCGACATGATCTGTGTAGCGGCAATAGTAGCAAACCAAGAGTGATTGCTTTCAGAAATCTTTAGCCTAGGACGTGGTTGCTCTGGAAGTGGGAAAGTGACGGCAGGAAAGAGTGCACAATACTGGCCTCAAGACAATAAAGGAGATACAACTTTAGACCAGACGACATGAAGAGCTAGGCAAATTCAGTTCAGAATTAGTTGCTGCTCACCTAATTCGTATTTGGCAACTAGATCAGATCATTAAATCTTCCGCCCCTTGTATCCAGACTTTATCCTCATCACCAGATATCAGCATGCGGCATTTATGCATGGTGATTGACATACATGACCATGTGTCAGGGAGTGATTGGCCATAGTTCACCACAGGCTTAAGGTATATCTGGGGTTGGAGGTAAAGGCAGGTAAGCACAAATGTTGTTCCTAAGTGTCAAAAAAAGGTTAACTCAATTGTCAACGTAAATCGCACTCCAGCATTCACCCACCAGCTGGTGATTTTTCCCGAGACCAAATCTGAGATGATCCACCTTTTCGTAGATGGGGGATTATACTTCAAAGCCTTACATGAGACCTAGTTTCGAAATTCATTACTTAGGCCAATACCTTACTGCTTCAGGCCTTTATTCTAGTATATACGTCGTTATATGGGAGTGATTTCTCTCCCTGATACCTGGGCATTATTCAAATCAGTATCCTTTTGATCATTCCATTGAGACATTGCTTGTGCTACGAACCTTGAGGCCTTCTTACAACAATCCCACTATTAACCAGAAAATGCCTCTGGCCATCAGCCACTCGCAATGTGCCACGCAGATAACTGCCTAAAGTGCAAGTGACTTCAGCCCAAGTACAAAGAGTGTCATGGGGAATCGATTCGACTCCTCACACCTTTTGCTACCAAGAGCCCTCCGTGTGATTTTTGCTTCTATTTTGAAATGGCATCTTACATATACGAAAGTCTACCTGATCCATCACAGGGCATAAGACTAGTGCATCTCCTTCCTGGTAGCAACGGCAGCCCTATCAGACTGAAGCTTCAGGCCGTCAGCTTCCCCTCACCGAAAAAAAGTCCTAAATTGAGTCCAAGTCCGCCACCATCAGACAAGAATGGCCACATCCCAAAGCCATGGATCGGATACGAGAATCTAGAGGGCAAGATGATATACTTCAACGATGAAACGCACAAGACCTCGTGGAGGCACCCCAACACATTGACGCGACTACGCGAAATGTCCACATCTGATGAACCGGAAATGTCAGAACCTCAGTATGAGGCTCTATCATACACATGGGGCTCTTCTGATAATCCGGGATCAGCAATTATTCAAGATAGGCCGGATCTACCAGAATCCACGCTCTCGATCCAGAGAAATCTGGCCGAAGCGCTCTCCGCTTTACGGTATCCTGATAAAATCCGGACCATGTGGATTGACGCTGTTTGCATCAACCAGGGCGATATGACGGAGCGCAGCCAACAAGTTGAGAGAATGGCTGACATCTATCGACTTGCCAGTCGAGTTGTAGTCTGGCTTAGTCCAATAGATAGCTCGGCTTCTATCGTTCTTCCTATTTTGAATCATATTGGACGTCAGATCGAGTACTCCAAAAGCAATCATCTACTTCCGTCTCCAGAAGCTACCGAACCAGATTGGTTCAGGGTGGAATGCCCCCTTCCTTATGGCGATGACATATACGCAGCGGTATATGAATTGCTGGGGCGGCCCTGGTTTGAACGCGTCTGGATTGTACAGGAGATACAACTCGCTAATATCGATTCATCACTACAATGCGGCGCTGCAGTTATCTCCTGGCCAATTTTCCGACGCGCAGTGCTCTGCCTCCAATCTAAAATCCGAATGCCTCTGGAAAGGCTACGCCCAAGGTTGATGGAAGTACGAAATCTCTCCGACTACGCCCTTGAACTCAACTTATCACGCTTGGTACGGAGACACCGGGATAGGAAGTGTAAAGACCCACGCGACAAGATATATGGACTGTTAAGCCTGCTTACACCGGCATTTGCAAGTCAGATACATATCGATTACAAGAAGATGGTCTCTGAGGTATATAAAGATGCCTTCATAGCCCACTGTCACATAACTAAAAGACTGGAGCTCTTCAATGATTGTCAGTTCAACGCATCGCAACTAGACTGGCCATCTTGGCTCCCTGACTGGTACTCCGCCATTCCTACAGCAGTACCGACTCGACTCATGTTTGCATCTGGTGTTTCACCGTGCGAGGTGGCGTTTGAAGCGAATAATGTTTTAAGAGCAGAAGGAGTCAAATGCGCCACTGTCAACAAGGTTGGTGCAGTAGCGTCTACAAGTCAAGATATTGATAGTCTACGGACGATCAGAGAATGGGCAGCGGCGTACGTTGATTCTAGCCCCTATGTTACTGGACAAAATAAGCTTGAGGCTTTTGCTTCTGTCATCTGTGGCTATCGTCTTCGTGAGAGATATCCCAAGTTGATCACATTACCATCAATCCAGCAATGGGCAGGTACCTTGAGAGATGAGATTCTGGATCAGCAACACGATCAAACGCAGGTTTTGGAGTTGCCATACGTTCGAGATGCTATTGGCTTCTCAAAGCACAAGACATTTGTTTCTTCGGACGAAGGATATTTCGGGCTTGCTCCTTCTGAGACAAAAGAAGGAGATGTGATATGTGTTCTTCTAGGAACTAATGTGCCTCTCCTTCTTAGACCAGTATCCGCTGATCAGTTTCGACTCGCTGGAGAGTGCTGCATTCATGGCTTACAGGATGGTACTGGCGTTCTCGGCCCTTTACCCCCTGGATGGAGCGTTCAGGCTCATTTTGACCCAAGTGGCCAAGCCAAGTACTCTTACTATAATTGCCAGAGCGGCGTCTCTTCAGAGAATGACCCACGATTGCCGCCTCTTCCTGGTCACGTTCAAAAGCAGGAGTTGTTACGGACTACTGATGACCCCATTGTGGCGGAGAGTTTCGAAGATTACCTAACAGGCAACAAGATGAAGCATGATCCAAGAATGACAGCTGACGCATTACGTGACAGGGGATGTAATATAGTTTCTTTTCATATCATCTAGTTCATTATCACATATCAAATCATCACCGTTACCGCCGTGATATACCCGCTAGAACCGTCAGATCTTTTCATTAATTCTTTCATATGTTTGCCCGAGCTTCTTTCAAAATTCCACGTAGATTATGATGTATTGTCCAGAATTGGTAAGTCGGACCGTCACCAATCGCAGAAATGTCTTCTCAACAGAACACGACTTGGACGACAAACCTTGTCAGTCACAAACTCTGCTCAAAGTCTCTGCAAACCTATTTTCACTTTGCATCCGATACTTGAAGCCTCGTCACATCACTTTTTTTGTGACAGCACAGCATCCTTCGCCACGCAAGTCACACTGCAAGGTTTCAAATAAGATATATCACTCCCCACAGTCTTAGGACGTCGAATAACGGGAGCTGGTCGGGGGTCCCAAGCCGTTTCTGTAGCTCAGTATTCCACTACTCCCCAAATTTGTGGAGGCTGCGTGGAATATACACCTCTTACTTCCTGGTCTATGTCTTCAGATAAGATGTATGATCCTTTCCTCCAATTTCAAGATTCCAATAGTCTCATGTTTGGAACATGGGAATCAGGAAATATGTTTTTTGTATATCATAGTAGTAACGAAAGATTAAGAGACTGACCCTAGCCTATGTCCTCGTGAATGAAGCGTGAAGTAGGAGAAATAATAAATACAGAGATAACATAGCCAAGGTTCTTATTATCTTAGTATTATCTTGGAGAAAAGGCTATTAATCTTCCTGCTTTTACGAATATTATATACGATAGCTAACACGTCAAGGTAAAACTCCTTCTCCTTATTCTACCTGCCCTTTAGTATGACACAACATGGCAGGAGAAGTCTGACCGACACTCGCAGTTGTTTTCCATACAGCTCAGTCCGCTAACATCAACCAAACTATCACACTCCTCGTTGCTATGGCATTGGACCGAATCTAGGGCCGCAGATGTCGTCACCTCAGGCTCAGCAGTAGTGGCTTGAGTTGTTACAACTTCGTCAGCAGTTGTGGTAGCCTCGTCAGCAGTGGTGGTAGCCTCAGCGGCAGTTGTGGTAGCCTCAGCGGCAGTGGTGGTAGCCTCGTCAGCAGTGGTGGTAGCCTCAGCGGCAGTTGTGGTATCAATGGCAGTAGGCTCAATAGTAATGGTGTCCTCAGCCGCAGAGGTAGTCTCGGCAGTAGTTGTCCCGGTCATAGTAAGGAAGGTGGTGAGATCAGTGGTGAGATCGAAAGCAGAGGTCGTGAGAAGAGTAGAAGTGGCGAACGAGGTCTCAGCGGTGGTGGTGACAGCGGCAGATGTAGTAACCGCAGAAGACTGCGAGACAGGGCGACAAGGACTGGCATTGACACCGATGGAGAGGGCGATTACGCCGGCAATGAAGTTGGGGAAAATCATGGTAACGAATGTGATGATATCAAAGATATCTTAATTATCAAAATGAGTGACTGGTGGGAGTAATAATTCCTGAGATGGCAAGGGAAGATACCCGCGCGACGAGGACGGGTTATATGGCAGACACTCTGCTTTCTAGTGGTTAGCTGCTAAACATGCAGCTTTGGTCTCTAATATGCGCTTTACAGTTTCCAGTAACAAATAACACACGCCAGCATGGATGTTGAAATTACCCTGTGCATCTAGCCCAAGCAGCTAGAAAGAAACTATTGATTTTTGGCCTGGCTTAGTGGCTTAATTCCTTTTTTCCGGTGGCTTGGCATCGACGCTACGCGCGTATTCCACCTGATTTTAAAATTACTCGGCTTCCCGGCTGAGCATTGCAAGAGCTGAAACAAACAGTTTTCGCCATTATCAGACAAAAGTCTAGTGCTGATGAATTCCCCTGTAAACCTCTTTCTAAAAAGGAGACAATTACAGTCACGTGTGCCACTGGGGTTATGATCAGAATTACATTTATATTGGTGATGTGATAGATATAACAGATGTAAAAGCTACCGTGACTGGTTGTCTTGCTGTGATAACCAGCGCCTAATTTTATTTTTGTCGAATCGTCACAAATGAATAGCTGGGTTAGATCAGCCGGGGCTCTGGAGGATGTACGGCTTAAGTTACTCACCTGAAAATCCCTGCTAATGCTGTTAGCAGACCAACAACAGACATGTCGGTCACAACTCGACCCGAGACTACCCAACTGAGGACCACTATTGTGCACGTTTTGCTGTGACCGACTACTGTGCTGGTGACAGGGCCTGTTTTTGCGATGATAAAGAATTGGGAGATATTAATTAACATGGCTAGAATTCCAGACTGGAGAAATCAGTGCCCGCACAGATTGGTAGGGCGTTGACTCACAAATGGGATGAGTACCCAGTGACTGGCGCTGACGTCATTGACGATGGGGAAGCTATCAGTCCAAGGGATGAAATAAAGCAGAAGAAAGGCAGAGAGGGGAGCCTGATTGAGCAGTAGCTGCATGCTTGAAACATTAAGCTTCTTTCGAAAAGCAGCAATCCAGACTGTATAGAGCGACGAGAAAAATACGCCTGTAAACGCAAAAACAATTCCGATCTTTGAAGTTGTCTTAACATTGGTATCACTCGATGGTCTTGAGTCATAATAAGATACCATCGCGACACCCAAACAAGTGACGATGAGTGTTGAAGCTGCTAAGCCAGACACAGAAACTTTGTATAATGTATAATTAAGAATCGCCACACATGGGGTAACCAAGATACGAGCGATTTGATAAAAGGTAATGGTTGAGTATGCAAGAGAAAGATTAGGGAAAATGATGTTTAGTGTCATGGCCACGCTGAGTGGAAGCATGTCTTTGTAGGATACCTGCTTAGGCGCGAAAAACGCGAAATAATTCCGAGAGAGTGTCCAGAGGACAAGCCAAGTAACTGTAAAATGGAATGCTGCGAAGCTTAGTTGGATGTGCTTGAGGTTTTTGTTATCAAAGATGGCTTTATTCGTAAACACCTGGCAGTCGGTTAAAACACTGCAAGTGCAGTAGGGTGATTGGCTCACGATGAGAACAGTTGCAACAATATTGACAGCTATCCAAAAAGAAGCCTTATTTGGGTCGCGATTTGACCTCGACATCAGGTCGCTGGTATCTTGGCTTTGATCTTTTGTTGCAAATGAATCGCTCTCCTCATCACTGCAGGGCAGGCTACGCGGATCATCGTCCGAATCTTGCAGCGGAAGGTTGTGAGGGCGGATGGACATTGTTTTTACTATAAACGTTGGCGCCTGACTTTGGGCTGCCCAGTCGAAGTGAAAAGAGAAGAAGCAGAAGCAGCAGAGGAGGAAGATCTGAAGTCAGTGATTCATGGAAGTGTACCGTGGAGTAGGGGCCAATTTCCCCTGATGCAGGTTCGGGTTTTCAAATGCCCCAAGTCGACTAAGGGATTTTAACCTCCAACAAAATTATATTTTTCATTGGACGGTGTACAAGCGGCTTCATACATTGATTGGTGGCTCCTGTCGATAGGCTTTGAACAAAGTCCCCATTCGTCTCCGGTAAGCTCTCCCCGGTGCCATAAATACATCTCAATTCTAACCAATCGCAGACCTCAAATCGTATACTGGCCAAAGACCCCTTTTGACTTTTTACAAAGTGTTTTTCAGGGCTTGCGTGCTGTAATTAGTGCTTGAAGTATCACGCTAGACCCAGTCTTACTGATCTCAATGGGTGAGTACGATCATTTGAACCATTACACAATTGTTTATATTTCAAAATCGACTTCAAGAGACAAAGCGTATCCTTCCTCGACGCCATTATTTCACTCCAGCAGCCTTCATCCGCTCAAAACATAATCTATAACCCTCATGAACGTCTGGTATCACGAATTCATACTCTCTAGCTTTAGCCTCAAGTTTGGTTGTGTCAAGCATACAATTGCTTCTCCCGGCTTTTACAACATGCGACTGTTCCTCAAGTGAGAAGTTGCGCCACGTTAAGCTTGGCCGAATGATATCGCGGAAAAGCGTCAACACTTGATTGTGAGAGATAGCCCCTGGATTGGTGAAATTGAAAATCCCAACGTCTTGATGCTCTGCCAGTGCAATGGAGATAGGGAGTAGGTCGTAAAGAATGGTGTTACTGTTTGGTACATTAACGACGTGGTCGTAATTCAAAATTTTGGTAACAAAGCTTCTCGGGTGCAGATCGTCGCTGACAGGCATGCGCAAGCGGAGAACGAGCACGTTGTCGTAACTTGACAAGATCTAGATTGCGTCAGATTCCAGTCACCTCCGATATCAGGATCCTTACTTACTGGCTCAACATGGCCCTTTGTCATTGAATAAAAACTGCCCGTAAAATTCGGTGTATCTTGTTCTGTGAATCCAGCACCATCGATGGGATGTCGCTCATCGAACTGGTAAATACAGCCTGTTGCAAAGACAGTACAGTGAATGCCAAGTTGGTAGCACTGATCAGCTAGAGCCAGTGTGCCGATAACGTTAGACCGGACCGTCTGTGCCTTGTTGTCCTCGCACCAGTCAACGTTGGGTCTACCTGTGCAGCCAGCAGCGTTAAGGACATGTGTTGGTCGAATTCTCCTGAGTTCTTCTGCCACTTCAGAAGTGTTTTCCATACGGACGCTCGTTGTGTAAACATGTCTGCCCTTTTGCTCGAGAAAAACTTTAAGGTGGCCGGCTACCCAGCCCGTCTCGCCCCAGATAAGGAAGCGATTCATGGTGATTGCGCGTGGGGAACTGCTTGGAAAAGATGGGACAAAATCAGGCCGCTCATCAAGAATCGGTTGTCGCACCGGAAGGATGCCTCTGGTTTTGGCGAGATTTAGCACTCGGTTGTGTGCAAACTGCGCCATTGCTGTGTACGCGCTAGACCCAAGACCCCACCCCACCCGGATCGCAGATTGTCCGCTGTTTTTGTCTTTACTGCACAGTTAAGGAGGTGGTGCCAC